>OX418216.1:162359273-162421213 GCA_948455865.1 Conomelus anceps
GGAAAGAAGAAGGACGAAGAAGAAAGAAGAAGAGGATGAGAATGAGGAAGATAAGAAAGAGGTGAGGAGAAGGCAAAGGATGATGATGAGGAGGAGAGGGATGAGGAGGAGGAGGAGAGGAGGTGGAGGATGAAGAGGAGGCGGAGGATGAAGAGGAGGAGGAGGATGAGGAGGAGGTGGAGGAGGAGGAAGAGTTGTAAAGAAGAAGACGAAGAAAGAAGAAGAAGATGAGAATGAGGAAGATAAGAAAGGGGTGAGGAGAAGGCGGAGGATAATAATGAGAAGGAGGAGGTTGAGAAGGTGGAGGAGGAGGTGAAGGAGTAGAAGGAGGAGGAAAAAACAAGAAATAAAAGAAGAAGAAGAAGAGAAAGAAAAAGAAAAAGAAAAAGAACATTTACGTTTTGTACATGTTTTCCTGTGATATAATAGGATCTTAGAATGAGACAGTCAGGGCTCCACCACCGGGCCATGGAAGGGATTTTTAAGAATGAAGCCCACATAGGTCTGAGACCTGTGCGTGGGTAATGAGTTGGATGATTGTGATTGATGAGCTGGACATACAGTTTTAGGTGAGTTTCAAACCACCGGGAAGTGATTTACAGCAGAGAAAAGTGTCCTCTTTTGCTGGCCAATCTAATCGGTCACCGTTATAAAGAGTGCCAAGGAGGAGGCAACTTATCTGTATCTGATTGAAAAGAGGACCTGCTACGGCTCACGGCTATCACTTCCGTTCTAGATTCAATTCAAGCTCACCCTGGTTCATGCTTAAACGTGCCGCTGTTTAACTGTTTACTCCCGTGTTGGTCTGAGACCTGTGCGTGGGTAATGAGCTGGGTGATGGTGATTGATGAGTTGGACCTACAGTATTTGGTGGGTTTCCGAACCACCAATCACCCATCATTCAACTTATTACCCACGCACAGGTCCTCAGACCTATGTGGGTTTCATCCTCCAACAAAAAAAAAATAAATAAATAAAAAAGTTAGACCAGCATAATTGGACAAATCGAGAAATTTATTTTTCCTTAATCGCGTTCTCCTCTTACCTTGCGTGATAACATACCGAAAGTGTGGTGGTTGAATGTGGGGGGGGGGGGGTTTAGAGAGGTAAAATTTTACATTTTTCTGCTTATAAATTGAGTAACGATAACTCAAATCGATATTTTTGTTCTTACAGAAGTTAAAGCTGAACAAAAATCTCCACAAAAATGATCTCATGCATTTTTTTGATTGAACCAACCGCAAGCGCGTTACAGGCTTTCCAAATTAAGGGGTTGCATAGTTGTATCTCATTTTGGCCCGGGAAAATTTTATTTCAGAGCCTATACCACCTTGAATGTGAAAAAACTATTATTCAAAGCTTGAGAAGATAATCATTCATATTTTACCGTTTTTTGAATGTAAAATCTCAATTATGGTTGAATTTTGAAAGTTTGAAAAGATAATCATTCATATTTTACCGTTTTTTGAATGTAAAATCTCAATTATGGTTGAATCTCAATCATGGTTGAATTTTTGAAAGTTTGAAAAGATAATCATTCATATTTTACCGTTTTTTGAATGTAAAATCTCAATTATGGTTGAATCTCAATCATGGTTGAATTTTTGAAAGTTTGAAAAGATAATCATTCATATTTTACCGTTTTTTGAATGTAAAATCTCAATTATGGTTGAATCTCAATCATGGTTGAATTTTTGAAAGTTTGAAAAGATAATCATCCATATTTTACCGTTTTTTGAATGTAAAATCTCAATTATGGTTGAATCTCAATCATGGTTGAATTTTTAAAAGTTTGAAAAGATAATCATTCATATTTTACCGTTTTTTGAATGTAAAATCTCAATTATGGTTGAATCTCAATCATGGTTGAATTTTTGAAAGTTTGAAAAGATAATCATTCATATTTTACCGTTTTTTTAATGTAAAATCTCAATTATGGTTGAATCTCAATCATGGTTGAATTTTTGAAAGTTTGAAAAGATAATCATTCATATTTCACTGTTTTTTGAATGTAAAATCTCAATCATGGTTGAATTTTTAAAAGTTTGAAAAGATAATCATTCATATTTTACTGTTTTTTGAATGTAAAATCTCAATCATGGTTGAATTTTTGAGGACCCAATTGTTGTACAATTTGTTACAATTTGTTGTATGACAGACAATAAAAGATTTCATTTATTTGAATAAATGAACTTAATTCACATTTCAACACTTCTTTTTCTATAAAAAACCCTTCCTTGCCTACCCGTTCATTCGTATATATTATTAGGAGGGTGTAGAAGGGGTATGACAGACAATAGAAGATTTTATTTATTTGAATAAATGGACTCAATTCACATTTCAACACTTCCTTTTCTATAGAAAACCCTCCCTTGCCTACCCATTCATTCGTATATATTATTAGGAGGGTTTAGAAGGAGTGGGTATTCTTCTCTCTGCCCCCCCCCCCCCCCGCTATACTATTGGATTATGCATTGCACCCTACGAGTGATCGCTCATTCAACTCAGCTTATCAAGGCAGATCAGTTTCGTGTATTGTATGTGGAATATGTAGTAGGGGACGTAGATGTAGGAGAGGTGAAAATGAAAAAAAAATTGGAATTAAAGAGAAAAAGAATAGTAAAACAAAAAGAAGAAAATGATGTTGAAGAAGAAGGGAAAGAAAAAAGAAAGAAGGGAAAAAAGAACACGATTTTTGAACATCTAAGGTACTCTAGTCCATCTTGAGCAGGCGGTCAAACAAGCCAATCTCTCTCCTGACCAAACAACACACTATTAAAACAACAATAATTTGATATGTGACCAAAACGATAAAAAACCAAACAAAATACTCATTGAATAATTTTTAACATTTACAGAAGCAAGTCACTGTCTTGAACAGTTTTATCACAGATAGTCGTCTCATTCAGGTTTTCCAGACAGTTTTTCCGTAACATTTCCACAGTGCTGTCTCCGCAATTCTATTATACCTGTTTTTCCGAGGGGACAGCTCTTCCGGCCACATCTTCTTTTTTCTCCATTTCCACCTCTTCACCCTATCATCCTATCTTCTTCTTCTTTCGGTCGGATCTTGTTCCACAGTCATTCATCTTACCCCCCCCCCCTGCACCAATCCCCCCCCCCCCAATCAGGATCACTACCTCCCATTTTCCAGGTCTGTTCAGTAGGGAATGCATTTCTGCTATTCTGTGAAGTTTTGAAAGTCTGCCAGCACGTATACACACACTATCAGGATCATGAATAGAGTCTGCCAAAGGCTGAAAAAGGCCTGACAAATCTTCGGGGATCAATTGACACAATACGGCAGATGCAGATGCAAAGCGACTCTCTTCAACACAAGCTATCCTAATATATAAACGTCTTGATGCTGTAGTCTGTGAATGGAACATTTTGTGCCTAATGTGACAGAAAAATGAACTAGGTGCATTATTTATTTGCGAGTTACTAAGAAGAAGGTAAAGATAAAGGAGAAGAGATAGAAATAGAAGGACAAGGAAAGGAAAAAAAAGAAAGAGAAGAGACGGAGTTAAAAGAGTGGTGGGAAGAGGTAGTGATGGAGAAGGATGAGGAGGAAGAGTAAGAGGAGAAGAGGATCATGATAAGGAGCTAAATGAGAAGGAGTAGGAGCAGGAGAAGAAATAGAAGGAGAGGAGGAAGGAGAGAAAAAAGAAGAGGAAGAAGGAGAACAAGAAAAAGAAGAAGAAGAAAAAGAAGATAAAGAAAAAAAGTAGAAGAAGACGACAAAGGAAGAGGGAGAAAAAAATGAGATGAAAACGAAAAAGAAGAAGGAAAGATATAATATGCAGAAGAAGTATAATATGAAGAGATGAAGAGAGGAGGAGAAAAAAAATTAAAAAGAAAGATGATGATGATGATGATGATGATGAGGAGCAGCTAGAGCGGAGAAGAAGGCCGATGCTGAGGATGAGAAGAAGAAGGGGGAGGAAGATGTTAAGGAAGAGTGGGGGGAAAAGAAGAGGTAGAAGAAGAAGTAGTATGATGATTAATGAGAAGATGACGAAGAAGAAAGTAGGGAAAAGGACAAAAAGAGGTGAAAATGAAAGATATTGAAGATAATGAGGAGGAGGAGGAGGAGGAGGAGTTGGAAAGAAGAAGATAGAGGATGATGAGAATGAGGAAGATGAGAGGGTGGTGAGGAGAAGGCGGAGGATAATGATGGGGAGGAGGAGGAGAAGGAGCAGGAAGAGGAGCAGGAGGAGGAGGAGGAGGAGGAGGAGGAGAAGGAGCAGGAAGAAGAGGAGGAGGAGGAGGAGGAGGTGAAGGAGGAGGAGGAGGAGGAGGAGGACGAGCAGGAGAAGGAGGAGGAGGAGGAAGAAGAGGAGGAGGCGGAGGAGGAGGAGGAGCAGGACAAGGAGGAGGAGGAGGAGGAGAAAGAGGAGGAGGAGGAGAAAGAGGAGGTGGAGGAGGAGGAGGAGCAGGAGGAGGAGGAGAAGGAGAAGTTGAAAAGAAGAAAACAGAGTATGAGAATGAGGAAGATAAGAAGGAAGTGGGGTGAAGGCGGAGGATAATGATGAGGAGGAGGAGGAGAAGGAGCAGGAAGAGGAGAAGGAGCAG
Organism: Conomelus anceps; assembly: GCA_948455865.1. Taxonomy (NCBI): domain Eukaryota; kingdom Metazoa; phylum Arthropoda; class Insecta; order Hemiptera; family Delphacidae; genus Conomelus; species Conomelus anceps. The sequence continues at coordinate 162,363,849 of OX418216.1, forward strand.
GAAGAGGAGGAGGGGAAGGAGGAGGAAGAGGAGGGGGAGGAGGAGGAGAAGGAGCAGGAGGAGAAGGAGCAGGAGGAGTAGGTGGAGGATGAGGAGGAGGAGAAGGAGGTGGAAGAGGAAGAAGAAGAAAAAAGAAAAAGAAGAAGATGATGGAAACAGGAGGTGAAAAAGAGGGAGAAGAATGAAAAGAAGACAAAAGGAAAATAAGACAGGATAAGGAGAAGACGAAAATTAACTTATAGCAACAGAGAAATCAACCACAAATAGCAACGTCTGATTTATCGTGTGACTGATTTATAGAAGTGATTTATCGAGTTCAATAAACCTGGCTAATTGCTACGTTGATGACATATTCACTCCCGCACTCACTGTGCTAACTAAATACTAAATACTGTACTAGTGAAACAGTAATAGGCAGTAAAGATGCTTATCCAGTAGTTCTTGTTCAGTCGTTGCTTGCCTGCTCCGTCTTTTACTGCCAGCTACTGCTTCTTATGGCGATTTGTTGTTGGTGTGGGGGGGGGGGGGAATTCTATTGCAAGTTTCACTTTGCCAACAGCACCTCTCTTCCCCTCATCATACCTCCCCCCCTTCATACCCTTGACAGGTCATAAAAGTGACACGTTCATTGTCACTTGGTACCATATAGCATGCGACTAAACATTATCGTACTTCTTGTATTTTTCCAAAGCAGTGGTGTTACTAGAACCACCATTGTTGTGGGAGGGGGAGGAATGGCACTGCTTGGAAAATTAAAACGAGTAGAGACCTCTAACAACAATTCAAATTCAAATTCATTTATTGGCCATATTCACACAAAATATCAACAAAGAAGCAAAACAAAGAACATACATACTTAAAGTTAATAACAAATCCAAACATAACTATTTATACATGCAATACGGCACTACTGGCAGAAGTAGGACTTGATCGCCAGCAGTGAGCTAAAAATTTAGGTAAGCTCAGAAAAGCAAGAAAGTGAGAAAATAAGAAAGAAAATTCAGGAAAGGAAAGGAGACATGTTATTAAGAATACATCAAACTATTTTGTAGTAAATGTTAGTTTTTAATTATAAGTTATATCTGCAAATAACAAAGGTAGTTTATTTATTCATTTATTTATTAATTTATCTATCTATTTGATAGAAAGAGGAAGAGTGAGAGCGTGCGAGAGTGAGTGACATAGAAGAAGAGTGATAGAGATTGATTGAGTGATTTTTTTATTCATGCAAATCATAGTTGGACATCACCGTAATAGGCATCACCAAGTATTATTACATAAAACATTATCAGTTACGTATTACATGAACTGTTTAACTATATACAAACATGAAATTATGACTGAAAAAGATATTAATATGATATACTAGCTGGCCCGACGCGTGTTGCTGCGTTCTCATAAAAATTCTCCTTGATTTTATTATTCGCCACCTCCCACAGGTTACGTTTCAAATTAGGAAAGAAGTTAGTCCTAGGGCTGTTCCAGCTGATCATAGAGGCCTCCTTTGTTGTTTTATTAATCACCACTTCTGAATGAAGAAACATCTCAAATTTGAACCTCCTACGACTATAAGGGTAGAAGTTAGGTTTTTTATTTTATTATTCGCCACCTCCCACTGAGGCTGCATTTCAAATTTCTAGCTGCATTGGTTAACAGATGTCATCAACCTGGCATAAGTACATTTCATCATACCCAGTCGTATGTTTCCTACATATTGCAAGGCTCCGAATGCACGGTAGCCTACATACAAGTGCAAAGTCTTTTGCTGTTCAAAGACAGCGTAAATAACGCCGCTAAGTGGCCGCCATATGATTAGAAACAGTTGACTTCTATCAGCTGTTTCTTCAAGCTGTTTGGCCGGCAAGTTTAGTAGGTAAGGTCTGTAAAATGGATTAATTAATAATAATTATTAGCTCCCTTATTCAAATTTAAGGTCAGAAACCATCCCCAATATTCACACAACATATTCCCAAAGTTTCATGCCGATCTGTCATGTAGTTTTGAAGTCTATAGGGAACATACATACATACATACATACATACATTCATTCAGACAGACATTCATTTTTATATAATTATATAGATAGAAAAAAAGGGAAAAGCTTAGGATACATTTGTATGAAAAGGCGAAGTTAGGGACGGTGTCCCTCTCTCACACTTTTCCTAGAGAAAGAGAGTATGAGAAAGAGCGTATGAAGAAGAGGGTGTGATAAGAGAGAGATGAGTTAATATTACTTTATTCACGTAAATTTACAAAATTCCATTGTGACGATTAAAAAAAACGATTAATAAAAACATAGTAGATTGTATATGAGGAAAAGCTTGGATAATAACATTTTTATTATTTTTTTTTTGAGGATGAAGCCCACATAGGTCTTCCACCTGTGCGTGGGTAATGAGTTGGATGATGGTGATTAATGAGTAGGACCTACAGTTTTAGGTGGGTTCCGAACCACCGGGAAGTGATTTTACAGCAGAGAACAGTGTCTTTTTTGCTGGCCGATGTAAGCGGTCACCGTTACAAACAGGAACTATGAGAACGTAGCTTATCTCTCTGATAGAGATTTCATATTATGAAGCATATAAAAGGACAGAATTTCCTCCATTCAAACTTATCCTGAGAACTTCGAACTGAAATACTATGTAATAAATAATAATAGAGGATAACATTTAAATACAAATGGAAAAGTTCTAAAGTAGTTACATAAATGAAATGGTGCTTTTTTAAAAAAAAAATTCTGAACAAAACAGATACAATATAATTTACAAAATGAAAAATAGAGAGTTAGTGTGAGAGAGAGGGTGAGGGGGAGAGAGAGTGCGCGAGAGAGAGAGTAAGAGAGAAAGTGAAAAAATATTTTTTTACTTATCATTTATGTACATCATCACATTGCACTAGAATGAAGAGCAAGCAACAGGATTTGCAGCCCAAAACTGCTTCCTCTTCTAAACTTCCATGTACAGTAATATCCAAATAGAGGCTATGTCTAGAAGTCACAGTTTCACTATTAATTTCCACTACAGAATATATTTATCATCTATTTATTTTTGAAAAAAAAATGTACAGAAAGTCAATTTAAACAAATTACCAAACAAACAATAAAAAACGAAAAATTAGATAACTTTGAATTATTTAGTCTAAAAATTAAACAGGTTCATAATTAAAATTAAACAGGTTCGGAACCCACCTAAAACTGTAGGTTCAACTCATCAATCATCCAACTCATTACCCACGCACTGGTCTCAGACCTATGTGGGCTTCATCCTCCAAAAAAAAAAAATTGTCACAACCGCAAAAAGAAATCACAACAATGAGTGAAAAAGTGAGAGAGAGAGAGAGAGAGAGAAAGAAAGAGAGTGTAAGAGTGAATGTGGAAGTGGAAGAATGAAAGATAGTGAGGAAGTAGGCTAATCTCATTTGGTGAATTATTACAGCAAATGAGGTTCTTGAGGCTGTTGGCCATTTTTTGACGCCATGAATAAAACATGAGGAGAGATGAATGATAATAGTCAATTTATTTTGCCAACGTGTTCGACTATAGCTCCAGCTTCAGCTTATCAAGATGTGGTGCATATTAATTTGTTTAGTCACTCAGCGATAGCAGCCTCTTCTCTTGTGCCAGCGCACATAGAACGCTGCCTGCGCTACGCAGTTTTTTGTGAAGAACTGGAATAAATGATCCTTCACAAACGGAAGGAAAGGTTGCCGTGCCCCAAGCAAGTAAATATTATGGAATTCAATTTAATTAGACTACTTTTTACCCTTATTATCCTCATTCTTTTTCTCTTTCTCCATTGCAGGTTAAGTGTAAGAATGGCCTCAATGGCCAAGACTTCGCCTTTTTGTGTAATTCATCTCTCAGATCCAAGTTCTCATTCTTTTATATCAATCACATCAATAATTTCTATTGTACAAGTAGTATATATTTGTTCATTCTGGTGCAACCTTGACCTTTGACCCTCACCCCCTCACTTCGCCACCCTTACCACCCACACCCCTCACCACCCTCACCTCATCACACTTCACCCCCTCACCCACTCAACCCCCCAAGGGGGTAAAATGCGATGGTGGTGAGGAGTTGAAGTGCGATGGTGTGAGGATGGTGAGGGGTGTGGGTGGTGAGGGGGTTGAAGTGAGGGGTGAGGGTGATGAGTTGGTGAGGAGGATGAGTTTGTGAGGGGGAGTGGGTGAAAGGTGTGAGTGGATGGTGAAGTGTGAGGGTCAAAGGTCAAGGTTGCACCAGAATGAACAATTATACACTACCTTACCTTAAAATATATATTTTTTGTATCTATAATCTTTTCTATTCAAACTATTCAACCAGTATGCTAACTTTTACAAAGTAACTGTACATCACTTCAACTAGGAGATCTGAGTGCTGCTAATCTTAATAATTTTGTTATCATTAATGTACATTGTAGATGTGCACAAATAAAGTCATATTAATCTGAATTTTCTTCTGCATGATATTATTTTGATAACAAAGAAATTTGTCAATGAATTTACTCTTTTATGAATTTTCAAGGGTTCAAGAAAAAATAATAGAGACCTACTTTGGAGTCAGGGTTCAAGGAAACGTTTTCAAATTTATTAAATTCAGAAAAAATTATAAATAAGCATAGGTCTCGAAAGACTATTACAGGAATAGAGATGGCGGAAGATTGCAGATGATATGCTTGCCAATTCACTCATTAAAATATTTTTAGGCTTTTGAAGACGTGATAAAAGCCTATTTCAAAGTCAGGGTAACAAGAGAACCTTTCCAAATTTGTGAAATTGGGGAAAAAGTTCTTATAAACCTAGGGTAGGGAACACTTCGTTATAGAAACAATGATGGCGGAAGATTGCAAATATGCCTATCAATTTACTTATTCAAATATCTCTAGGCACTTGATGAAACGAATACCAGGGTAACAAAATACCTTTCAAAAAAAAACTTAAATTAAGAAATAAGTTCTCATAAACCAATGAGTTCAAGGGTGCTTCGTTATAGAAAAAATGGAGAATGAATCTACCTTACAGTAAATTCAAAGGGGACGCTCTTACTGTTCCGACCTTATTGCAATACATGACGAGGGGTGAAAAGAAGACCGCTAAATATGATATATATATATATATATATATATATATATATATATATATATATGAACCTGTACAGTGAGAGCTAATCGGTGAGTCAATCCCTTGATCCTCCTTAATAACATAATCTCACAATTTTCACCAAAACTGGTAGCCTAGCTGAACTGTTTATTTTACATTCCAATAGCGAAACAAGCTATAGGATTGATACAACTTCACAAACGTTCCTACAAATCTTCCATAAATACCTTCCTGGTAAATATCATACCAAACCAAACGTTTTTACTTACTCTTTCCATCAGTAATAAATTTAAAATCATACCCTATCATTCAGGTCTACCTCCTCAACATCCACTTTCCCTCAACCTAACCTCAGCACTTGACTGTTAATTTTATATTCCCATAGCAACATATGCCATGGGATTAAAACAACTTTACAAACGCCCTTATAACACCAATATAGGGCGAAAAGGGTGACCCCCTCAGGGGTGACCCCCTCAGGGGTGACCGACGAACTTAATTCTCATTTCTTTTTCTCCTTATGAGGTGCCTACTACCTCCTGAAAATTTGGTATCTGTACCCCCAGTAGTTTTTGTTCTAAAGCCTTATGCATAACGACAAACAGAGCCTACGCATAATGCTGTCCCTCTATGTACTTCGTACACAGGGAGCTAAAAATGCGAAATTTTTCACATATCCCTATCAACTTGTACTCGTTTAAAAATCTCTATAAGAGCTTGTATATGAATGGAGACCTATTTTTCAGTCAGGGTATAAAGAAACCATTTTCAAAGTCTTTCCATATAGAAAAATTAGTATATATATGTTCGGAAACGTTTTTTTATAGAAATAAAGATGGCCGAAGATTGCAGATATCACTCTCAATTTACTTATTGAATGATTCTGAGAAATCATTCACAAATTTATTTTAGAAGTGCGGTGGAATAGTGGGGAAGAAGCGATAGGGATAAAAATTATTTAATTCATTTTTTTTTATTTGAAAATTTGACAACACTTACCAGAATGACACCATAGCCAAAAGACAAGCCTAAGGCCTATCACTACAGGCTCCAGTAGGTGGGGACAATCATGTAACTTATCTGAAATCAGAAAAAATACAACATTATTGGATAATTCATTCCAAGCATACTTCATCCTGAAGGACAGTGAACAAGGCCCCGTAACGTAGAATCACCACGTTGCACAGAATCAGCTGATCGTATCATCATCCCGTAACAGCACACCATAAACACAATAATGGGACCAAGGTAATTAGAAGACAAGGTAGTGTTCAGCAGCATGATGCGCAGTATATAGTAAGCTACAGCCAGCTGATGCAGTGACGTCATCCGGTCTTTATTCACGATTCCACCCATCTTTTCAAGTCTTTTTTCAAAATATATATGTGAACACTAACTTGTCTTCGACTATTAGTAATTACTAGTATACTATAATACGATGACGCAATGATAAGATTAGCTGATTCTGTACAACGAAGTGATGATACGTTGCGAGGTTTTATTCGCTCACCTTAAAAGTAGCTTATCTTATCATCATATCAATCTAAAGTACTGGGTGATTAGAACAGAGTGCCCCGATTTAGGAAGGCACTAATTGAAAAGCACAGATACTTAGCAAGACTGTGTAACCATTTGTATGGAGAAAAAAGCTCGGAAATTTTTAAATGTTCAAAACTTTTGTTAAATGTTGAGATTTTCAATTTTTTTAATCTATACGTTAATCGAATTCATTCCATAGGGTACGGATTCGATGGCAGCATAAATTTTTGTTTTGGACATGTTTATGTTATGAACAGCCAACATTTAGACAAATTAAATAAATTGTGAAACCTACTGATCTTCCCAACTGATAATTTTGTCTTATTATTTCTTTCCGTGGTCTCCTGCTTTAATTGAAACCGAATTTAAATGTTTTCATTGAATATCATCATTCACAAAGCACAGGAAAGTGCAAAATGCTTGTGACTTCTGATTTCCTCAAGACTAAAAGATATTGTATGAGTTAATCAGCTCTGTGACGTCATTACGTAGAATAAACTGGGTCGTAACCCTCCCACTGTGTCATTTCAACTGTTTCCAACTACGCTTACGAACTGATTTTGTTATTCTCGTAGAGGCTAACGATTCTATTTCACCAAGGAAGGGGTAGTTCCATTTTTACGACTCATTTGGTGGGAAGAAGAGAAAGAGAGGAAAGAAGAAAAATAAAGAGAAATAGAGAGAGAACGAGATAGAGTGAAAGAGCATGAGGAAGGGGAGTGGGCGATATAAGTTTACAGCCCCGGGACAAAAGCTTGGGCATCAAATCATATTAGACATGTTCTCTTTTAGTTTCATTTAGTGCTTAGCCAATTCTGTGAGAAAGCTTTGATTTTATGTATTTTTCAACATATACAAGTTGTATTGCTTTTTACAAATTACATTCTCTTCATAATTGAATTCTGAGCGGATTAAAGTATAATTCCTAAAATCTTCTTTGGGTGTAAATTAGACATTTCTACAGTTTGCCCACATATAAGATACTATAAGCACAAGATTAATTGAACCAGTATTAATTAGAATGAATGTGCAGTGGTCCAAAAATATAATCAGAATAGATACTATAGTATCTATTTTATTCTTTATTTATTGTGACAAAATTACAATGATCGTAAAGGAGCAACAGACTCAAGTCCAAAACTGCTCTCTTTACAAATTTTAAATACGCTACATTGTCCAAAACAGACTAAAAATTCAGATTTGCTGAAAAACAAAATAATTATTCTTTCTCACTTAAAGATTATTCATTTGAAAGGTCATTTGAAACAAAATATCAAAAACCGTTGAAAATAATTTTTTAATATAAAAACTATTTTGTTAAAAACTTTTGAGCCAAAAAATGCTATTAATCTTAGGCTTTGGTCGTGTTTGTAGCATCATCTAACTTATAGTTAGTTATTCGGTTTTGTATTTTGTGTTTTTTTTTCTACATAGAATTTAATACAGTACTTTGAAAGAAGCGCTCCAGACAACTTGTTTTCAAAATGGCGGCAACCACCGATTTTGGCATACACTCAAACAAAAGTTTGACTGTAGATTTCCCTTCAGTTCAGTATATTATATTCTGTGGCAAGGCTGTCCGCACGTGGAGCGTTTGCCAGGCGTGAAGTCGACTCGACGCTTCAAACAAATGGCTGTCATTAGCCGAGCCGTCACAATGAATGACACTTAACCAAAGACAGCAACCTATTCTATTAAGCCGCTTCTCCCCCAACCGAACATGCTCGGCGAACAGTGTTCGCTGGAATCAGCTGATGTCGCCGAACATTTTTTGGAGTTGGTTTGGTGTGGACGCCTTCTCGAACATTATGATCGGTGTGGTGGGGTTAGTGGCGGAAACCTGTTGTTGGTCGTCAATGTTCGCTCACAGACCGAACATTTCAATTGAATGTTTGGCAGACATGTTCGGTTGGTGGAGACGCGGCTTAAGCGTTGAGTTGACTTCATGCTTGGCAAACGCATGGACATTGTATGCGGGAAATTTTATTTTAACAGAAAATCAAGCATGAAGCTCATGCATTCAGTACTGAGTGAGTCAGCCATTCTGAGAATTTGTTCTGAAAACCCATGTAACTAGTGGCATGTAGGGGCAAAAGCCCCCAAAGAAAAACACTAATACATAAAACAAACCATTATACTATTATTAATAAAACAAACTAACAATCAATTAATCTAAGTCAGAATTCATTGTATACTATACTTTTTTGTGTAAGAACAGTCTTTGTGGGTTTTGTTTGGAAGATGAAGCTCACATAGGTCTGATACCTGTGCGTGGGTCATGAGTTGGATGATGGTTATTGATGAGGTGGGCCTACAGTTTTAGGTGGGCTCCGAACCACCAGGAAGTGAATTTACACCAGCGAACAGTCTCTTCTTTGCTGGCCAATCTAATCGGTCACCCTTTCAAAGAGCGCCCAGGAGAACGCAGCTTATCTGTGATTGAGCACATACCTGCTACGGCTCACGGCTATCACTTCCCTTGGTTGCATTGATTATTGTTATTTTCAATGAACAATTTGATTCCTTTCGGAGATTTAACTCTGCTAAATACAACATATAATTGCCTATGAGTAAATACCGGTTTACTTGGGTGTATCCCAACTTTGTCGTAGGTTTAGCCTTGGGACTTATTGATTGTAATACAAAAAACTAGTCTGATTGGAAACTGTTTTCTTGACGTATGGAAAGCATAATAGGGTCTCTTGAGATAAGCCTAATTCTTGGTAAAAATATTACATTACCTTCCCCAGACCCAGTTATTACTATTATTATTGAAATAATTAGAAAAACATTATTTAGAAATTACAGTATTAGTTCTAGTTTCAGTCTTTTTCAATGCGAAGAAATGTAAACAAACCAAAACATTTTTAGAACATATGTCTGGCTTATTTTAGATTATACTATCCCAAGTAACCCACATGTCAACATCGAGCACTGAATTGAAGATAAAGCACAATCAAAAGTTTTGATGTAAACAAATCATCTTCCAATGCTATTTTTATGGAGAACATTGTAGTCTTTCCAATAGTTTTCCCGCCATCTCGGAATAGAAACCTTCAATTTAATCTCTTTCCATCTTTCTACGACTTGCCATATGCCCAACATTTTGACGGAAAGAATCGCCTTACGAAATTAAATTTATAGATACATAGATTTGTGTTTAATAATAATTAAGTCTGCAATTATTGTCTGTGAATATATTTATTTTAATTTATTGTTTTTACCATCCGATTGATTACTTTCTGATGTGCGTCATTCAATGATCACTCTGTGGAATAATAAAATTATAGATACAGTATAAAGAGAATAATTAAATCCTGGAAGATTTTCAAGTAACAGAGCTTTCATTTCAGTCACGTTTATAAGCAACAGGCCCTGATGTGCCTAGCGAGAACCAACTTATAAAAACCGCTCTCAAAGAGCATTCGAATCAATGGCATCTGTCGTTTGTGATTATGGAAAGGCATTGAGGCACAACTGAAGTTGACAATAAGGACTTTTTCCATTAAAATCCGATACTCAGCAGTGTGATTGTCAGAGAACTCTGTGAATGATCAGAAGTGGGGCTTTTAACATTAGAACTTTTTTTGACAGCCGATTGATAATCAGTTTGCTTCACTGATAAATTAAGATTTTCCCTGATTCGTTCTCCAATCGTATCTCAATTCATAACAAATGGTTTGGAAGACATTTCATTCACAACTACCTTATAAAGTAGTTAAGTTAGTAGATCTCTGCATTTAATTGGCAAAGGCAGACAACCGAACATTTTAGAAGCTGTGGAGATAACTAGGTTGTTGGAAAACGATTCCTAGTTTAAATAATCAAATTTATTTCAACCAATTAAATACAAATAAACTTGGTTTTATCATAATTCTGACCAACTCTGCAATAACGGTCCTTTCTTGTTTTTCTCGATTGACCTCAACTGCATTTCATTTAGCTTCATTTTTAATTTAATTTTTTAAATTGTTCAATTCTAGCCTATTTGTGTATTGTTCTTGTTTGTTAATTTTTGGTTCTTGATTTTGGCAATGATTATTCCTTCCTTTTCAAAGTGGGCGTGATTTGTTAGGGCCTTCAGCCAATCACAGACCTTCAATGAAGATCAACCTATGAGAGGCACTTTCAACCAGAGGCACAGTCAATAGTATCATTCTATATTTAGTATATGTTACGCAACACTGTACTTTAGTTTAAATTTGATTAAGATTGATAATGGTGTAACAACCGAAACTAGTTTCTCACGGTTTTCAATAAATGTTTTTGTGACAACTTCAAGTCTTATTATTCGTTATTAGCGTTAATATTTTCTCTCTTGAATGACGAACCTTCTCCATTTTCCACTTTCTTCTTCTTCTTTTTCTAAGGACTTCTTTCAATCTCTGAAACGACTCGTGTATCCTTTATTTATACACGTAATATACTTGAAAATGTGTTAATTGATTCTTCTTCCAAAACCTTTTGGCTAAGGATTTTTGAAAAATGTTTAACTGTTTCCAAACAAGCTCAAAGCTTATTTCACCCACTTTCATATCATATTAGGTGGTTCGGAACCCACCTAAAACTGTAGGTTCAACTTATAAATCACCATCATCCAACTCATTACCCACGCACAGGTCTCAGACCTATGTGGGCTTCATCCTCAAAAATATATTTGGCTTGCCGAAAATTTGGTAGCCCAATGCAACCAACATTTTTAATTATTTTGAAAAAATTCCAGTTGTATATTAAATATTAAAAAATCCCAATAAAACATGCACATTCTACCCTACATGTTTATATGAATTCAGCCCTTTCCAGTAGATCCTATAAATAATACGAGCGAAATAAAACTCTACATTTTGGCGTGCGACTACAATTTTATTTGGAAATTTTTTTCTAGTACATGAAACCGTATAAATTTACATGTCAGGCCTAAAAGTGTCGGAGCTGCAATCCCACACTCAGATCACTGTTTCAATTTTATTTTGATTGAAGTCGATATTCCACCACATTTAGCAACGCTTTTTGCCGGAAGAGTGTTAGGGCTAAAACTTTTATAATCGAAACATAAATTAGAGACAAGTTATTTCATTGTTAGTTTTATAACTAGTTTTCTACTGAAAACTTTATATAGGTCAGCTAATTAATTCCTAAAACCCCCAACATAGATGTTCCTCGGGTAGTCTATTGTTCTTAGCTAACAATGTAGAACCGACCATAACAGTACCACAATAGCGGTAGACAGGACTGTAAGCGGATCCCACGGGAGTCGTAGATGGTCAACCGGTGGGATTAGACGGTATCGAATGCTCATTGAGTGGCTGGTCGGTCAATAGACTCCACATTGTAATGCCAGGGTAGTGGAACAAGCTACAGTCACTAGAAACAGTATTTCAACTAGTGGAGCTTACTAAACAGAGTGTAGAAGACACTGGATGTTGTTGAATAGACTATACAAAGAATAGAAGATAGCTACCACAGAACGGACTAGACAGACTTCAAATAGTATTTTAAGTATACTATTACTATCTAAAGTATAATATACTAAAGTATTTCTGGTATTTTCTAAAAAAAATAGTTAACCGAACGAAGAGAGAACAAGTCGACCGTTTTGCATTCTGTCTGTATATTTGTAACGCATCTATGGCTGAACGCGTGACCCGATTTCTTTGAAATTTGGCATGAATCTTCCTTTTAGTAATATTCAGCGCTTTATGTATAAGTCTGTTGCATTTAAAGGATAATAATTATGAGAGAAAAAAGGAAAGGCACTCACGCCTTCTCCAATAGGATGATTTTTATAATGAGCTTCTCCATCATGCATCATATGTAATTGGAATCAGATTCATAAATAACCCTCGGGCCATAAAATCTGGTTATTCATCTGGTTGCATTACCAAATTCATAATCCTCATTCCTTATCCCTATGAATAGAGTTATCATTCATAAGAATAACATATTTGTCTGTTTCACTTCTAATATTCCAATTATGTATAAAAACAAGTGATTACTAAGTAAATTATATACAGATATACAAATTTGATCTATCTTGCTTTTAAACTCAATCATGGGACATCTAGAATTTCAGATGTCTGAGTTACAAAACAATACCAACCAAATTTGTATATCATTTACTTAGTAATCACTTGTTATTATACTCAATTGGAATTTTAGAAATGACTTGTTTCTCTTGAACAAATACCTAATTCTTATGGATGATAACTTAATTCATCATACGAATAAGGCTCAACCAGATGAATATGGAAGCCCGAGGGCTATCAATTTTCAATTTTTCCAATCCAATTTATTCACAGTATCATTAGTACATTTAACACTTTAGTACATTCCACTCACGATTTCACTTTTAAAAAGATTATTTGTTTATAAAAACTATAAATTATAAATTTAGCACTGTTGGGAATGACCGAAAAAGAGCGAAAAAAAATTAATCCGAATAATTAATCTATTGGCACATCAATTAATTGGCACTTTTACCCTTAGCCAATAGTTACATTTTGTATTAAGTATATATTACGCTACACTGTACTTTAGTTTTAGTTTGATTGAAATTGATAATGCTGTAACAACCAAAACTAGTTTCTCACGGTTTTCAATAAATGTGGTTGTGACAACATCGAGTCTTTTCATTCATTATGGATATCATCCAAAATATCACCCTCACCCTACAAAAAAAATTTCATTCTTGTATAAAATATATTTTTTTTAACATTACAAATAGTATTCATAATGCTCCGTGATAGGAGGAATTCAGAGTTTGACCAATTTCCTAAGAGACGATTGATTTTTTTTGTATATTAGGTTTTGGAGACTCCAGTTGAGGAGTATAAAACAATTCAGATCAACTATTATACTCCTATTCACTAGTTACCACATTACTATATCAATTAGTTGTGGTGAGGCTTATTTTTACACTATAAAAAGCTTCAACTGAATAATTTCTCAATTGTTTATATCTTGTATCTCATATTGTATAATCTTATCAACTGAACTGATAACGCCTTCTTCAGATTCCATCATCTTGGTGAATCAGTTCTGTGAATTACTTTAATGAAGGTGGAATTAATTGAGTTAATTATTGCGGATAGTTTGGAACTTTTGATGAATAATAGGACCCTCGATGTCTGTAGTATAGTTTAACAGCTGAAACTATAGTAACATAACGGTTGTAATGATGTAATGATGTAACGGACAAAATCAAGATCTATCTATGAGCAGAGATTCAACTCTATCTAAGAATTCTACCTAAGAACACAACACCTTTCAATGTATTTAATTGTACAACAGCATGATTAATGAAGAAACCCTGAAACGTTGTTTTCACTACTTTTTCTGTGAGGCTCAACAGGTAAAAGATGGGGGGGGGGGGGGGCAAGCGCCAAAGGGAAGTCCAGACAGAGATGAGAAAAAAGAGAAAATTGAGAGAAAGTGTGTGTGTGTGTGTGTGTGTGTGAGAGAGAGAGAGAGAGAGAGAGAGAGAATGAGAGACAGCTAGTGAAAGTGAGCGAGTGATAAGATAAGATAAAATTACATTATTCACTTTAATTACTAAATATAATTGTGACTTATTAGAAAGCATATTATTAACAACACAAAAGATTGTATATAAGAAAATGTTTGGATATTAACAATGAGATTTTATGTGAAGCATTTACGTAATAAGAGAATGAGAGAAAGAGAGAGAATGAGTGAGAGAGACTGGGTGAGAGAGATAGAACGAGAGAGAGAGAGTATCTGAGTGAGGGGCAGTTATGAGTGATAAAGATAAGAGAGCAGGAGTGTGAAAAAAGAGCATAAGGAGTATGAATCGATAAATCGCTCTTCTGTAACAAATTATTTTAAACGTCTTTCTCTGTCTTTTCATTAATCTGTTTTCTTCTCTGTCTCTCTCCCTCTTCTTTTCTTCTCCTCAAATCTTCAATGTAGCATGAATATATAGTATATTAGAGTATATAATAATCATATTAGAGAATATAAAATCATTAGAATCATATTACTAGTAAATTTTACTAGTATAAATATAAAAAAGTACTAAATATAGAACTGAAAATTCAATCTAAGTATTAGTGAATTATCCTAATGATATCCTTAAATATAACTTGTTGGAAGGAGAACCACCACTTATCTGAAATTAAGGATGGTAAGTATATTTTAATGATAATTGAGCCTTTTTTGTTGATTTAAACTACAGTCAGTGACAGCCTTCAATCAGAATTGATATATTTATAACGTTATATTTTATATTAGCTATTGAATCAGCCATTTGTCAGAATCAACCCTATCTTTTTAAGAGTATTTTGAGACTTAAAAAATTCTTATTCGAATGATCAAGCATCTTTAATATCATACAATAAAGTTCTCTCTGTTGGGAAGTTTCAAGTTTTCATATTAATTAAAACACTCAATTTCATAGACATGATTATGGTATTTATACAAATATTTATATATTTATATTTATAATATTTATATTTATATGGTATTTATATACATTGTATATGAACCATTCCACTGAATCTCCACAATCATTTCAATCCTTGACTAGGGAAGGTCTGAGATTTTCTGAGCACTTTGAGACTTAAAAAATTAGAATTCAATCAGTAAATACTTTTAAAATCGTTCAATCACATTCCCACTGTTGAAAAACTAAACTCACATGCCTGAAACAACTATGAGAAGGTTCAAGTTGTTGAAATAAAGATAAAAGCACTTAGATATAGATATAGAAATAAAGATAAAAGCACACACATCCTACAGACACGATTACTGTCTGTGATGTTTTTAATGACGAAATACTTGATGAACAATCCAATATCAAAACTGACTCTGTATGCCTATTTATTTTCAATAAATGATTTTCACTCACTCATACTCGAGATAGTGCCTGATGAAGCTTCTCTTCAGAAGTGAAATGCATCCAGTATAAGGGAGTGGAAAACCATAATATTAAATAGAAATACAGTGTCAGTTTTGATGTTGGATGATTACTGTATTCCATTTGACTGAATCATCTATGCAATAATTGCTGAAATATTCTTCACAAGTACGAGTAAATAATGATCTTTTCCGAGTATTTTAAGATTTAAGAAATTTAAATTCAAATTATTAACCACTTTTCAAATCATACAATGAATTTACACTGTTGAAGGACGAAATTAACAGATCACAAATCACTAAAGATGGTTTAAGTTGACATATTAACGAGATCACCTAATTTTACGGAAAGAATAACGGCTTTTATATGGGCCATTTGACGAAATCAAATTTATATAAAAATTGTACAAATTTTTGATGGTAACTCCCATATAGGTTAGCCTCAGGAGTACTTAGTTTCTCACCAGATGGAAAATTGTGTTTTCTATATGTTTCATATGTTGTATATATAGTGAGAAATAAAATTTGATTATTTATTTATTATTATTATTATTATTATTATTATTATTATTATTATTATTATTATTATTATTATTAATCATCCATGTTTCTTTGTAGATTACGTCTTTAAGACAAGTCAGATCAACACTTAATTATATTGCTCTAACCCTTGCAATTGCTCTGACCCTTTACCAGGGTTTACCTAACCTTTTTTTAAGTATATATTGAGAGTTTAGAAGAGAGCTTTAAAAACCAAGAAATCAAATTATTCGCGCTAATGGAGAACTGCAATGACAATCTGTGCCAATCAATGGATGTACTGTAGTATTCATATAACTTGGCAGTGTGTAGCAGATGGGACATGCTACATCTGAACACAGCAAACTGCTGCCAAGTTATATGAAAACTACAGTATAATGATGGTTTTCAAAATTACTATGGAAAGAATCAAGGTGTCATAAGAACAAGGGTTAATGGAAACATGAGATTGTTTTTTAGATTTAATTAACGATTCCTATTTTTATATAATAGAATTATCCTCCACCAAGAGAAACCGGGTCTTTTTGAGTATTTTAGTAAGTGAGAGATTGAAGCAGGTTCTGAACGAGGCTCTGAGTGTTTTTAAGGGGTATTACTAAAATCAGGTTCAAAATGTCATATTCATCAAAACAAGTGAATACCCTCGATTTTAAAGATATAATTCTTTTTTCATATGGTGGAAGCATCCTTTGCCAAATTAATCCTGAACCTTTTTGAGCATTTTGAGAAGAAAAACAGAATTTTCGATACGGTTTGTAGAAGGTATCACTGAATGAAGGTCAAGGTGTCATATTGATGAGAACATGTGGACACTTTTTAAGGCAGGATTTCTACTTCAACATGACAGAATAACTCTTTACCTGGACTGTTTTGAATATTTTGTGACGTGAGGGACTAGAGCAGGGGTTCAAAGGCGATTTTAAAGGGTTTTCAGGAGTATCATTGAGAGACAGTTCAAGATGTCATATTAAATTATATCAATTTTGAATGTACAGACAGGATTCCCATTCTTATTTGACACAATCAGCCTTTACGAACAGAAATTGTGTATTTTTTGAGTATTTTTAGACGCGAGAGAGTTGAAAGACGGTTTTTAGGGGGTGTGACGTAGTCTAGGGTGCATGAAAATTCGATAGAGGTTTTTTGGGGATTGCTGTCTGGGAGAGGGAGGTGGGGGTGGTCAAAATCCGGGATCACAACATGATTCAACTGAAAATTCGTCACCAAACATTTTCACTAAAACGGGATTAGATTATAATGTATATAACTTACGGATAGACATGTAAGGTGAATCTCATTTCCCGTGATATCTTGCAAGCATTTCAAAACCGGTGCCGTGCACAAACTAGACTGGGGGCTACAGGGGTAGAGCCAGCTATTCTCTTCTCAGCTCCGGAAAAAGCCGAACTTAGCCGAAGGTAACCGAAGCTGAGATGCATCCCTTCCCTGGACCAAACTCCCACCACCTTATCAAGCAGGAAGGTGCGTCGACTCCTCACATCCCCAACGGGGCTTTTCCCGGGTAGGTGAGAGCTTCTCGTCGTGCTTGTACCCAGGAGTCTTTGCAAACGTTATTCATCAATATTGCCTACTAAAATGATTTGCACAAAAATTAAAGGTTTCCATCACTATTTTATAATTTTCAGTAATATAATTCTTTTCAGAGGATGAAGCCCACATAGGTTGTTAACCACCTGTGCGTTGTTAATGAATTGGAGGATGGTGATTGATGAGTTGAACCTACAGTTTTAGGTGGGTTCCAAACCACCGGGAAGTGATTTTACAGCAAAGAACAGAGTCTTTTTTGCTGGCCAATCCAATCAGTCACCCTTACAAAGAGTTTTTTAGCTTATCTCTGATTGAACACATACCTGCTACGGCACTCATCACTTTCCCAAAAGAAAATTTACAGTTACATAATTTAAAGATTTTAATCTTAACCTAAAAACATTTGAACTTTTCTCTAAAAATTAAGTGACAGAGACACTTTTAGGCTATAAGCCTGTTGTATTTTATGCTTAGTTATACATATGTTATTATAAATAAATGTAACTCATACAAATAAATAAATAGTTGTACCTACAAATTCCTGCAGAGATTCTACATAAATATTTCTCTATTATATTATCACCATACATGTAATCTATAAAGAAAAACACAACCTCTAATTAAAAAAACAATTGATAGAAAAGTTAAACTTAATCAATCAAATAAAAAAATTAAAGAAAAACTACAAGTATTAAATTAAAAAAAAGTATATTCTAACAAACCCATAAAATTAAATAAATATATATAAACACCACCTCAGGGGGATATACATAAATAAAGTTGATTCCATTAAAATTCATATCGTGAATCAGTATTGCACGATATTCATTATACAATTGTGTTGGATTTGAAAATTCATGCAAAACGTATTTTCCTACAATTATCTAAGAAAGTACTCATTACAGTAAGTAAAACAGCTGATTCCTGCACTATTTTACTTTGCCGCACTCCAGCTGACTTTGCCGCACTCATTTTACTTTGTCGCACTCCAGGGTTACCAACTGTAGGGAAAATTCAATGTGTAACTCGTGCTGAGAGTATCTTTTCCTACAGTGAACCGAAAAAGTGCAACTTTTGCACTAACTGTGGCACGCAAAATATTCTATTCCTGCACCAGTGCGGGGAAGTAAATTCCAGTAAAAAAATTTATAAACTAAGATAGTGTAATTCCAGACCTTTTTTTAGGATTTAGATTTAGATTTGAGTTTTTAAAAATATTTCTATTAATTTGATGAGTTAACAAGGCTTGAGTTAAGTATTGGTAACACTGTGCAAGGAACTTTGTTTGAATAATGTAGAAAATTATTCGATTATGGAGTAAAACAAAATTTTAGATCAAGTCGCTGACTTTTGTTTTCTTTGCTTTTTTTCTGAGGGAGAAAAATCACTGTAGAGGGGCCTGGAGGAAAAGAAAATACGGAACATTCTCTCAATCCCCGTGGAAATCATTATTGGGGCGCTTTTCCAATTTCCACTTTCCACTGTTTTTTCTTCTGCTCTACGTCTACGTGACATCGGAAATTTTCTTGACCAGGTTGTTTTGTCACGGAGTAACTCTTATCTACACATTTTCACTGGCTGGATCCTTATTCTCCATCTTTCCATTCTTTCTCCTCCTCCTCCTCCTCCTCCTCCTCCTCCTCTCAATCCTCCTCTTCATTCTCCTCATTCTCCTCGTTCTTGCTCACCTTCTTTCTCTTCTTCCATTTGTCTCTTCTAGTTATTTGTCTACTCATCCTATTCTTCGTCTTCTCCTTTTCCTTTCGTCATAATCATCTACTCCGCTGCTCTCAGCTTCATCCACTTCTTCATTCATCTGTTCCTTTCTCAACTCCTTCTCAGTCATATTTTCAGTCTCTCTTTTCTTCTTCTCCTTCTACCCCTTCTTCTTTTTCGCCTTCTTCCTCTCCCCTGTACTTTTGTCTTCTGCTTCTCTCTTCTCCCTCTCCTTCTTCTTCAACATCTCTTTCTTCCTCATCTACTCTCAACCTTTCTTTTTTTCTCCCTTCTTCTTGTTCTTCTTCTTTACTCTTTTTCTTCTACTCTGTTGTTTTTCTTCAGGGAATAAAATCATGCAGTTTTGCAATAAAATGGTAAATACAGTCCTCTTTGTCGTTTCCTTTCTCTTTTTTCTCTCTTCTTCTCCCTGTTCTAATCCCATTTGTATTTTTTTCTTATTTGTCTCTATTTTATCATCCTTCTTCTTATCCTTCCCCTTTTCTCCCTTCTTCATCATCAGCTCCTCTTCATCATCAGCACCATTTATCTAGTTTCTTCCACTTTTTTCTTCATCTTTTCATTTCTCTTCTTCTACTTATCACCCCTCTTCTCCTACTCAATTAATCAACGCCTCCTTCTTCTCTTCTCTCTTCTTCTTTTCCTTCTTTTTCTCCTGGTCCTCCTTTTTCCCTCTTCTTATTCTCATTCTTTCTCATATTCTCCCTCTTCCTCTGTTTTTTCTATTCTAGCTTCACCTCTCTATCCTCTTCTCCCTCTCCACACTCTCCACCCTCTTCATCACCATTTGCTCCTTCTTCTTCTCATTCACTCTACATCTCCTTCTCCTTCTTATCCTGTTTTGTCTTTCCCCGTCTTCCTACTGACTCTTTTTTATTATGTCTTCCCTTTTTATCATCCTCTCCTTACTCTTCCTCTTATTTCTCTTTTTCCACTTCTCTTACATGTCCTTTTTCTACATGTTCCTTTCCATTTCCTTCTCCGTCATTTTTTTTGAAATCGCGCTTCACGCTCTTAATACATAAATAACTATTTCCTACAGTGACCCGAAAAAGTGCCTATTTTTGCACTAACTATAGCATGCAAAATAGTCTATTCCTGCACCAGTGCGGGAAAGTAAATTACTGTGCGGGAAAGTAATTTTCTTACAACTGCTCGTAAAGTAGTTCTTTATGTACTGAAAACTAATTGTAAAATACCTCTTTACTGCTCAGCAAGCGGTAATAGCATATTACGTTACAAGTGCGGGAAATGGTGTTTAACATACGAGTATGATAAGTTAACGCACGAGACGAAGTCGAGTGCGGTATTATCATACGAGTATGGTAAACATCTTCCCGGAAGAGTTACGTACGATATTTTTCGTCATACAAGTCTAAAATAGCAGATAAGTTGAAATAAGAAACTATAAATCATTTTTATACAAACATAACCTCAACACACCAACTCAAGGTGAAATGTGGCAATAATGGTTCTAGATCAGCTGATCTAGCTTTTGACCAAATGGTTTTTCAGTGAAGTGGTAGCCACAACCACCCATAGAGTGCGGTAATAATCATTTGATGATTTTTACCACACAGTGTACGGTAATAACCATCAAATTACATCAGCTGTTTTTGATTTCTGTAAACAGCTGTTTACCACATTGATTGCTTGACTGGTAAACTGTCCATAACCTACAAGTATGACAAAAAGTACTTTTCCTACAACTGCTCGTAAAGTCGTTCTTTGCGTACTGAAAACTAATTGTAAAATACCTCTTTACTGCTCAGCAAGCGGTAAAGTACTTTACGCTCGCCAGCTGTTTTCTTTACGCTTCTGTTTTGATTTTGATGTCTTCTCATTGGTGGATCGCGGAATCCGTGAATTCACATAACCTCAAAATGGCGCACGCTAACCAAATCCGCGCACGGTCTGTGATGTTACAAACTACAAGTTTTTATTGTGTTGTAATCCAGAACTGCAGTTGTAGGAAAAATATTGTATGCAATTCGCGCGTGAAGCTTCTTTATCGCTCTCGCAAAATTACTGCGCTCCGCTACGCGTCGCGCAGTAAATGTTTTGGCTCGAGCGATAAAGTCGCGCTTCACGCTCTTAATACATAAATAACTATTTCCTGCAACTGCTCGTAAAGTAGTTCTTTACGTACTGAAAACTAATTGTAAAATACCTCTTTACTGCTCAGCAAGCGGTAAAGTACTTTACGCTCGCCAGCTGTTTTCTTTACGCTTCTGTTTTGATTTTGATGTCTTCTCATTGGTGGATCATGGAATCCGTGAAATTCACATAACCTCAAAAAAGGCGAACGCTAACCAAATCCGCGCATGGTCTGTGATGTTACAAACTACAAGCTTTTATTGTGTTGGAATCCAGAACTGCAGTTTTAGGAAAAATATTGTATGCAATTCGCGCGTGAAGCTTCTTTATCGCTCTCGCAAAATTACTGCGCGACGCTGTGCGTCGCGCAGTAAATGTTTTGGCTCGAGCGATAAAGTCGCGCTTCACGCTCTTAATACATAAATAACTATTTCCGCACTCCAAATTTGCAACCCAACAACACAAAATAGTGAGCATGTAATACGCAGGTTCCCTATTCTGCATTCAAAAATAGGTTGGCTACTCTGCTTCAGCTGTGAAATAGTTGTTGTAGTTGTTGTTAAAATCGATTTGATTCAAAAATAGGTTATGTGAGGAATTTTCAGGTTATGTATGCCCTGTTTTGTTCTGTTTGAATTACTTTATACATTACTGTAGGAAAAACTTAATGTGTAATTCGAGCGCAAAGTATTTTTTTTTTTTTTTTTTTTTTTTTTGAGGATGAAGCCCACATAGGTCTGAGACCTGTGCGTGGGTAATGAGTTGGATGATGGTGATTGATGAGTTGGACCTACAGTTTTAGGTGGGTTCCGAACCACCGGGAAGTGATTTGACAGCAGAGAACAGTGTCTTTTTTGCTGGCCAATCTAATCGGTCACCGTTACGAACGGAACCTACGAGAACGCAGCTTATCTCTCTGATTGAACAGATACCAGCTACGGCTCGCGGCTATCACTTCTGCACTCGAGAAACATTTTTCACTCGCCTTCAGCTCATAAAAAAAACTGTTTCTCTCGATGCAGAAAAACGCTGCTTTGCACTCTAGTTACACAAATAGCTATTTTCAACTTTGCGAAAAGGCGAGAGGTTGCTGCAACAAACCCTGCAGGGCTAATTCCTGGCTCGCCTCTTCCACTAGGTCATCTCGTCTTTGATCTTGACTGGATGGTGGGGTTTTGTGGCCTTTGGTTGGGTTGTTGGGGTAGGGGTTCAGCCACATCAATCTCAAGCGAATTAATTATAAGATAACAACATTGCTGATGAAAGAGCATAGTGCTTTAAAATAAGATTAAAATTGCGATTAAATTTGAAAACGTGGTTTTCAAGCTAGATGAGAAAACAACACGAGCTGGATAAGAAAAACCAAACATCAAATATATTTTTATTCCGTCTTCTTTTCCTCCTTCTTCTCCTTCTTCTCCTTCGTTGTCTTCTTTTTTGTTCTTCCTTGCCATCTTCTCATTATTTCGCTTTCTTACTTCACCTTCCTTATCTTCATCATCATTTCTTCTTAGTCTTCTTTTTCTGTTTCCTCGTCTCCTTCTTCTTTTTCTTCTCCTTCTCCACTTGCTTCTTTTTCTTCCTCCTCTTCCTGCTCCTTCTTCTTTTTCTTCTTCCTCTTCCTGCTTCTTCTTCTGCTCCTTACCCTTTTTCTATTCCTTCTTCTTCCGGCTTCAGCATGCTTCTTCGCCTTCTCCTTTTTTCTTTTCTTCGTGTTCTACTTCTTCTTCTTCTTCTTCTTTCTTTTCTTCTTCTTCCTCATCTTCATCTTCCACTTTTTCTTCCTTTTCTTCTTCTTCTTCCTCTTCCTGTTCCTCTTCTTCTCCCCATTCATCTTCTTATTCCTTTTCTTTTTCATCCTCATCCAATCCCTCTTCTTTTTCTACACCTTTTGCTTCTCTGTCTTCTCCGTCGTCTTCCTTATCTTCTACCTTCTCATCATGATTTTCGTCCTCATCGTCTTCTATATCTACTCCTTCTCTTTTTTCCTCTTTCTCTATTTCTTCTTCCTCTTTTTTCACCTCCTCATACCTCTCATCATTCAGTCCTCCTCATCTTCTTCCTTCTCATATTATTCCTCCTCACTTTCTTCTTCATCAACTCCCTCTTCTTCTTTATTATTTTTCTTTTTCTTCATTCTCTTCTTCAACCTCCTCGTCACCTTCTTACTCCTTCTCATCGTTCTTCTTCTCTCCTTTCTCTCCTATTCTTCTTCATTTACTTCAACTTATTCTTATTCTAATTCATTTGCTATTAATATGTTCGATTGGGCTTCTTCCAACTTTACTCTGTCCATTTTTTTGGTATTCTATCTTCTTCTTCTTCTTCTTCTCCTTCTCCTCCTGCTCCTTCTTCTACTTCTTCTTCTTCTCCTTCTTCTTTTTCTCCTTCTCCTCCTCCTTCTTCTTCTTCTTCCTCCTTCTTCTCCACCTTCTTCTTCTTCTTCTTTTTCATGCTCTACTCTTCCTCCTTCTTCTTCTTCTACCTCTTCTTCATTTTCTTCATCTTCTTCTTCTTCTTCTTCTTCTTATTCTTCTTCATGCCCCACTCTTCCTCCTTCGCCTTCTTGTTCTTCTTCCCTTCACCTTCTTCTTCTTCTTCTTCTTCTTCTTCTTCTTCTTCTTCATGCCCTACTCTTCCTCCTTCACCTTCTTCTTCTTCTTCTCTTTCACCTTCTCCTCCTCCTCCTTCTTCTTCTTCTTCTTTTTCTCCTTCCATTCTCCACCTTCTTCTTCTTCTTCTTCTTCTTCTTCTTCTTCATGCTCTACTCTTCCTCCTTCTTCTTCTTCTACCTCTTCTTCTTCTTCACCTTCTTCTTCTTCTTCTTCTTCATGCCCCACTCTTCCTCCTTCACCTTCTTGTTCTTCTTCTCCTTCACCTTCTTCTTCTTCTTCTTCTTCTTCTTCTTCTTCTTCTTCTTCTTCTTCTTCTTCTTCTTCTTCATGCCCTACTCTTCCTCCTTCACCTTCTTCTTCTTCTTCTTCTTCTTCTTCTTCTTCTTCTTCATGCCCTACTCTTCCTCCTTCACCTTCTTCTTCTTCTTCTCCTTCTTCTCCTTCTTCTTCTTCTTCTCCTTCTTCTCCTTCTTCTTCTTCTTCCCCTTCACCTTCTTCTTCTTCTTTTTTTACTTCTTTTTCGTCATTTTCTTCTTCTTCTTCTTCTTTTTCTCCTTTCATTCTCCTCTTGCTTCTTCTTCTTCTTTGGTTGATATTCATCCCACTTTACCACTTGAAAGCTGCTGACACCGATTATTGATAACAGCCTCGTATTATCAGGTTGGATGGAATGTAATCTTGAGCGGAGTGGCTTTGAAATAATTATTTATTGATCATCTGTCTGAGCAGTCTGTTTCCTTTGGGGCGAAAACTGAATCGGATTTCGGCATTCGGTGGCATTGAGTGATTGCCGCCTTTTGTTAGCAGCCACAATAACTACCGTGCTTCAGCCATTCAGAGCCACCAAAGATCACTGAATATCGGCTTGTGTTCGAAGTGCTGAGGACACTAATGAGGCTTAACTAACGTATCTACTAACATATTGATTGTTAATTAATGAGATCCATACATGAACATGGGCGTGGTCAAAATTTTAGAGAGGGGTGTTCTGTTAGCCAGACCCCCACCCGCCACCACAAAACCGATTATAATATTATATAGAAGTAGTTCTGTAAACCGTAGACCTCAAGCCCAAGTATAAAGTTGCTTGCAACGACCCTTGACTACACCCCTGATTGTGGTAGATATTGATAATGAATTTCCATGTGATGAAAAGGAGGAAAGAAGGAGAGAAAAATGAAGAAAAATAGAAAGAATAAAGAATGAGAGGAAGTAGATAAAGTAGACGATGAGAAAGAAGATTAGATTAGATTAGATTACTTTATTCATGGTAAATTTACAACTTTTTTTTCAAATGTGCGCGTACATACAATATTTTTACGGGTTCTATGTCTAAAATAACGCTGGCAACACTTGATATTTATCACTTTCATTTTATTAACACAAATAATCTTCAACTCACACTGTTCAGTAATTTCTTACAGAAAAATAAGCAATTAAAAACAGGTAACACGATATTGTTCAACTGATAATGAGTTTCCAATGAACTGTACACGAATCAATCACTAAATGTCAAAAGGCCGATCTTATATTAAACAATAACTGTACAATAATACTAAAAAAAAAACGTCGAGGAAGAACAATTAACTTACGTAGCACAAGTCCGTCAATACAGTAATAGATAAAAGAATTATCACTTTTGAACTGTCAAGAGAATTATCACTACAGACAACGGAAGTTCATTGCATGGTTTGTAAAAGCGCCAACGGGATTTCACTGTCTGTATTAACGCGAACTGTCACTACTACCACTCATCAAAGTAGAACAATAACTGAACTACTTAACTGTCACACTTGTTTATCACGACGTATGTCAAACAAGACTGAACTCATTTACAAGAGACTTCCTCTATTTATATACTTTATTATAATTGAGCTATCTCTAGATTACTCTATCATCTTCTAAATAAATAAATAAAGAAACTAGCACTTTCTACAATATTCGATAAGACTCCATTAATCTCTAATCAAACAGCTAGAAACATTCTACAATGATCCAAGTGAACACCATAAAAGTGTCAAAAGCAGAAAAATTAATTTCTTAAAAGTAAACATTTACATAGCAGATAACGCCAAGAACCACTGTGCCTGTTTTCTCTCTATTCGCTCCAATTTCATATTCGCTACAATATTTTAACATCACATAGAAAGTAGACCTGGTTGATACTATTTAAATTTTGTTGGAAATATTAAAAGTGATCTAATGAGTAGAGCTAATGAAATGAAATTCTAAGTGATGCATTTACATGAAAAGGCGAAGTTTGGACAAAAATTTGTCCATTCAAGCACTAACCTAAGAAAGATGAGAAGGACGAACGAGATGAAGAGATGGAAGGAGAGGGAGAAGAAAAAAAAGAGAAAAGTTGGTAGAGGAAGAAGATAGAAGGAGAGGGTGTAGATCAGTGGTTCCCAAACTTTTTTGCCTCATGGACCCCTTGCCATGATTTTTGGTTTTGGGTGGACCCCCTGCATAACTTTTTTTAAAACTATAAGTTGAAATGTGTTTTTAAAGCTGATGAAGTAGGTTACTACTGCTCACAGTAACCAATTCAAATTGTGGTGAAGAAAACATTAAAAAGCACATAAACATACATTTTTGTAATATAATCTAATTTGAATTGAAATAATGAAATAGTATGACGTATTGTTTTTTTTATAGTGAAATAGTATTAATAGAACCCAAGAAGTATAACGGCCGGTATTTTATCAACATTGTGTCCTTTGTAGTAATTGCAACATTCGCATGCATTAAAATCAGCAAGGCTGCTCAATGTGGGCAAACACGACACTCATTGTTAATGAAATGTGATAGAGAGAGAATTGAGGAGAGGAGGTGGAAAATAATAACAATGAATTCAATTTACCTTTTTAGAATATTGCATCAAATTTGTGACAAAAGGGCGATACAGATACAGTAATCAGTAGCGTAGCGAAAATCTTTTAATGGGGGGGCTTATTGGAGATTTGGGGGCCCCCGGGGGGTCTAAGGTGTATGGAATACCCCCTATTGTAAGTGGGGCCCGGGGATCCTCCCCCGGAAAAATTCGTATCCCAAGAGATTCTACTCATGTCTAGAAAAGCATTAGTCCATTCGTTAATTTTTTTTTTTTTTTTTTAATTTTTGATGCTGAGAGCTTGATTTGAGACTCAAAATCAGTAATTTTATACGAGTAGCCATTAAAATGGAGTTTATAAATTGGGTAAAGTGAAAGCTTAAATTCAATAAATCACTGCTTTTATGAATTGTTTGCCTAAGAACTTGAACCCACTTTTCGTTTATTGTAAGTTAAATGATTAGTTGTGAACAAATTTTAATGTATAAAATCTAAAAAATACTACCTTTATAAAGCCAATTTATCAAGTTATAGTGGTTTCAAATTATTATTATAATCATGGCCACCCAGAGACATTTTAGTGGCCCGGGACAGAGTTGAGGTTGGAGGCTCCCTTACACCTTCACCTAAACACCAATTTTCAATTAATGACTCGATTTCCCAACTAGCATTGCTATGCTAGTTAGTCTTGAAGCTATGCCTAGTTGCCTTCTGTACTCAAAAAAATCTGTTTTAACTAATTTGAATTTTTTCTTCAATTTAAAGATAAAATTCGAATGTAAGCCAACTGATAACCATTCGTCGAAAAAGCTGTGGAAGCTAGGGAAAAGGGTACTGAGTGGCACCAGAGAGAGAAATAAACTTCTCTTCTATTTTTGTGTAATCTTTTGAACTATTCACTAATATTGGAATACCAGTATTTAAAATGTGTAAAACTATGAAAATTATTATGACTTTGAATGGAACTTGGTTCTACTTGCAAATAGCGAATGAATTAATAACACATCCAATTCAAAACTTTAACTTATAGTAATTTTGTAATTACTGTATATAAGTAGATGGTGACAGAACCTCAAAACATTGGGTATTCTGAAAAAAATTGTTCTCAAGTTCTTGAAAGTGCAACTTTTAGTTTTTTTTTATGGCTATCAACCCTCATATTATTTGTTGATTGATCCATGGCGTGACAAATTTCACAATCACAATAAAACTCTTTGGGGTATCAGATCTGAACAGTAACAAAAATCAGCATTTGAAGCCCGTCTGCAAAAATATTAAGAGTCCTTTCCTCCTTTCAAGCCTACTGTGTGAACTTCATTCAAGTGGTCTGGGGAAATTCAAACCCATGTTTGGGGGCTCCAAAATTACTGGGATCCACCAGCATCGTGGGGTCTTTGAAGGCCCAAAGCTGAGGCATAAGGGGACTCTTATGTATAAACGTTGAAATTTGAAAATATTCTAGATGCAGCCTACTTGAATCTCTACTTTGCATGACTATACTGGCAATAAAAACGTGCCCGTAGGGCATGCGGCCTCTAGGGTGTTAGGCTTCTAAGGCGCCTCTAGAGGTCCAAACTGGAAAAAAGAGGCCCTGGAGGCCCCTAGCTGTACAATTTGGGGCTCCTTATTTTATTTTTGTTTTATCATTTGCTTACATTAATATTGTAAAATTATGTGGCCCATTGATGTTGAGGCCCAAGAAAACTTGCCTTGTTCGCCTCATCTCCTCTATAGCTCTAAGTTAATTAAAGTATTAAAATTTTAGTTTTTTTCTAGCTGTAACACTATTTAAGCTACTCATCACATATGAAAACTTTATTTCACCTCCAGTAACCGATATTATCGTATTTTTATTGGTGCCTCCCTACTCATTTTTGGGGCCTCTTTCACAGGCTAAAGGGGGGGGGTTGTAACCTGGTACACCGTCGCTACGCCAATGACAGTAATGGAGTGTTCCATAAAAAAACAAGAATATTAAAAATTGACTCCAAAAAAGTTAATCAAAAGAGATAAGAACAAATTTATTAGAATTGAATAGACTACTAAGATTTCTAGTTCGATTTAAAATTATCAAATACATTGAGTAATAAAAGGAAGCTTATTAGACCTTATTAGAAGTTCTTGTCAATGTGGAAAATAAAAACTAAACACTAATACTATAGCTAGAATTTATTTTCGAAATAAATGTAATTTATTGTGCACAGATTTGTTTTCCATCAGAATAATTTTGAACAATTATTAATTGAATAAGCAAGAGCTTGCTAGAAAGTCGGTATGGTTTGATCATTTAAATACATTAGGCTCCTTTTCCTCATAATAATAAACCTGAAATAACTTGAATAGTTTGGTACCTACCTAAGTTGTTGAGTGACGACCTACCAATAAACGTTCCTTTTTGAAATATGATAGAATATCATTCAAATATAAATACGAGGCTCCTTTTGTTTATAACTTTAAAATATATGGGGCGACTTTTGCTCATAACAATATTGCTGAAAATTGCTTGAAATTTGAAGTACCTGACTTGTTTAGTGACCTACCAGTAAATGTTAATAGTTTTAAAATATAATAGAAGATAATTGAAGGGTATGGGGCTTTTTTTTCTCATAATAATACAACTAAAAACGGAAATTCATATTTGGTAAACCTGAGCTGTTTAGTCACCTACCAGTGAAGCCTTTATAATGTTCAAATATAAGAAAACTAATTATGAATTCTCTGATTTAAAAATGTTTTCATAGAAAGTGCTATTATTTCAAATAGATATAATGCTTGCTTGCATGTACGTATAACAGTATTATACAAGTACATAAGTAGCCTACTGGTACTCTGTGATGTTTTCCATTACGAAAAACTTGACAAACAATCTAATATAAAAAATGACACTGTATTATTCCTATTTAAATTATGATTTTTACTCACGTATACTTGAGATATTAGAGTGATGCATTTCACTTCTAGGCTGATGGAGATTTTGTTTAGAAGTGGAATGCATACCTTAAGTATCTCCAGTATAAGTGAGTAAAAATCCTAATTTACTTAGAAATACAGTGTAAGTTTTGATATTAGATTGTACATAGCATATACCACGCCCCGATCCAAAGACATTCGCTATTGTGGACCCCCATCAACATATTATGGACCCCCAATTTTATTTTTCACTGACATGGACCCCCTGGCAGGTCCCCGTGGACCCCAGGGGGTCCACATGGACCACTTTGGGAATCACTGGTGTAGATGAAGAAGAAGATGAGGAAGAAAAATATGAAAAGGAAGAAGATGAGGAGGACTGAATGATATGAGATATGGAGAGGTGGAATAAGAGGAAGAAGAAATAGAGATAGAGGAAAAAAAGAGAAGAAGTAGATGGAGAAGACGATGAGGACGAAAAAGAAGAAGAAAAAGAAAAAGAAGTAGAACACGAAAAAGAAAAAAAAGGAGAAGGTGAAGGGGAAGAAGCATGGTGGAGCAGGAAGAAGTAGGAGTAGAAAAAGAGTAAGGAGAAGAAGAAGAAGGAGGAAGAGGAAGAAGAAAAAGAAGCAAGAGAAGAAGGAAAAGGAGAAACAGAAGAAGAAGAAGAAGAAGAAGAAGAAGCAAGAGAAGAAGGAAAAGGAGAAAAAGAAGAACAACAACAACAAGAAGATGACGAAGAAGAAGTAAAGGGAAAGAAAGAAGAAGAAGGTGAAGGAGAAGGAGGAAGAGTAGAGCATGAAGAAGAAGGAAAGAGCATGAAGTAGAGCAAGAGAAGAAGGAAAATGAGAAAAAGAAGATGGCGAAGAAGAAGTAAAGGGAGAGAAAGAAGAAGGAGGAGAAAAATAAGAAGAACAAGAAGATGACGAAAAAGAAATAAAGGGAGAGAAAGAAGAAGAAGAAGAAGAAGGTGAAGGAGAAGGAGGAAGAGTAGAGCATGAAATGGTTGAAGTTGGGATGTTAAGTCCTTTTTACGTTCAAAAAAACTGTGGAGAGTAACATATTGCGACAGGAAGAGTGGGAGTGAATTGGAGGGGATGAGTGAGAGGGAGGACAGTGAGAGTAAAAGAAAGAAAGAAAGAAAGAGTGAAACATTTTGAGTAAGATAGAGAGAGAGAGTTAACTCAGAGATAGATAGCTGAGTGAGTTATTGGAAAACAGCATTCTAGTGGATAATACTTCAACTGCAAGGGGTTTGTCTTTTATTGGTTGGTGGAAGCTCAAATGAATTCTCAAGAAAGAACGTAATTTGATGTCAAGTTATATTGGCTCCAGTAAAGGAAGTGTGAATGAAATAACGTTACACTGTATAACGTTACACCGTATTAAGTTATACACTCTTTCATACAGTTAACATTTTATGTAGATATGTCACAAAGATTTTCTTTGGTTAAATCGTTAAATTAATATAATTCGCTGTACATTTGCAACCTATGCGATGGTAATAATGATATTTCAAACTCATCTAATTAATCTCAGTTCTCTAATCTGAAATTAAAGTGTTCTAATCTGAAATTAAAGTGTTCTAATCTGAAATTAAAGTGTTCTAATCTGAAATTAAAGTGTTCTAATCTGAAATTAAAGTGTTCTAATCTGAAATTAAAGTGTTCTAATCTGAAATTGAAGTGTTCTAATCTGATCTAATCTCTTTCTTTCTTTAACTTTTAATGAGGAAGGGTGGTTATTGGTCATGCGGTGAGCGTGGTGTTCAAGTGATCGTGATGTTCAGTCACGACCGCTTAAGACTGCGCTTGGATGGGTGACCGTGCTTCAATGACTTGATGTTACAAGCATTATTATCACTTACCCGGTGGTTCGGAACCCACCTAAAATAGTAGGTCCACCATGTTCCCCGTAATATGGCTCAAACGGCGAGGTGGAACTACCCGTAAGGGTCTCCCCACCATTAAAAGCCATACGCTTATTATTATTATTATTAATGAGGAAGGGAGTTGGGAAGCTATAATTTTTCAGTTTTTTGCTCATAAATCAGTATCGATAACTCAAACCATTTCTTTTCTCATCAAAGTTCAAGCTGAAAAAATTCTCTACTAAAATAATCCCATACATTTTTTTGTAGAACCAACCACAAGCGCGTTATGGCTACCCAAATTAATTAAGGGTTATCACAAACACAGTAAATCACACTATGGCACATGGAGAACCTTATTTCAGAACTACTTCGCCTTGAATAGTATTTATCTTAGTTGAAGTCAAAGTTTAGGACGATTAACAATCATATTATAAACTAGCGGTTCACCCGTGCGTTGCAACGGTGTTTTAGTTATAATAGTGCTACCTGGCGAATTCCCAAGAGCCTAGCACAAACCATACCTTCCTAAAATGTTAATTTTTGTTTGGATAAATTGAAATTAGATTTTCTTTTTCACCAAAGAAATGATGGATGAAACATAAGCCGAGCTTTGATTCACCAGTCATATGTTTCCTACATGACTGCAATGCTCCGACTACACAAGTCTGCAGACAGCGTAAATAACGCCGCTAAGGGCCCACCATATGATTAAAAACTGTTGATTTCTATCAGCTGTTCCTGTAAGGATCGATTTCTCCTTTTTGTGTCCTTCAGCGAGGACTTTTGAACTCCCAACCAAGTATTGTGCGATTTTGAATTGAGTGAATGGAGATGGTAATAGTATAGTTTTAATGTTTTTCAATGGTTTTTTACAGACATCCGTATGTAGTAATAAAACTTAGAAGAAACATATCCGAAATCGCACAATACTTGGTTTTTAAACGTTTATTATTCTGTTAAAAAAAAGTTAATTTAGTTTTTTATAGCTAAAGACATTGTCAAAAAAAGTTTTTAATACTGTTCAATAAGTTAAATCCCGATCGATGCTCTCGTTTTTCAGAAGGCCGCGTAAAATGACTTCGGGGCCGTGACAGACAAACAGACAGACAGACAGAAATTGAGATAAGACTTGTTTCGGCTTCTTCAATGTATAAATAACCAAAAAATATATAATTCTGATAAATGTACAGACAAAACTCTAAATCTATTCATATAGATGATGCATGGTTAAATTGATGGTGAGGTCGGTTGGGGGGTTACTCACTAGAAGTTGCTTGTATGACGGACAATAGAGGATTTATTTGAAAAATGGATTCAGATTTTAACACTTCTTTTTTATACAGAACCCCCCATTCCAACCCATTCATTTGTCAATATTGGTAAGAGAGTGTAGAAGAGACGGTTATTCTGACCCCTCACCATCAACTATTGTACCCTATCGAGTGATGGCTCATTCTACTCAGCTCATCAAGGCAGACCAGTTTCAAATCAAATCAAATTTTACTCCTTCATTTAAAATAACCTACAGAGCATAATCATAATCAATTCAGACAGAGTATAAAAGAATCAAAATACAGTTTCATGTCTGCATGTGGAATACCACCTCTCATTTGAAATCTTAAATTGAAGGACATTATTAAATAGCTGTAAACAGTGGTTTTATCACATTGACCCTTCAACTTGGGAGAACACGATTTTTTAACATTAAGCTACTCTGACTCGATGATTCAGAAGATAAATTTGCAAAATTATTGGTGTCTAATTATAGTGCATACGCTCATTGTCAAGTCTTATGTATTTTTTCTTCTCCTAATTCTCCTCCTCCTCCTCCTCTCCCTTCTCCTAATTCTCCTCCTTCTTCTCATCCTTCTCATCCTTCTCTTCCTTCTCCTCCTTCTCCTCCTCCTCCTCCTCTTCCTTCTCCTAATTCTCCTCTTCCTTCTCCTAATTCTCCTCCTCCTTCTCCTAATTCTCCTCCTCCTTCTTCTCCTTCTTCTCCTTCTTCTCCTTCTTCTCCTTCTTCTCCTTCTTCTCCTTCTTCTCCTTCTTCTCCTTCTTCTCCTTCTTCTCCTTCTTCTCCTTCTTCTCCTTCTTCTCCTTCTTCTCCTTCTTCTCCTTCTTCTCCTTCTCCTCCTTCTCCTCCTTCTCCTCCTTTTCCTCCTTCTCCTCCTTCTCCTCCTTCTCCTCCTTCTCCTCCTTCTCCTCCTTCTCCTCCTCCTCCTCCTCCTCCTCCTCCTTCACCTTTTCCACTTCATTTCTATTCAAATTTCCCCCCTCATCCTTCTCCTTCAACCATTCATTTTCCAGCGGTACACCGTCGTCGACAGAGGACAGCATACACACGTTTACATTACAGATTACATGCTACATGTAGAGGCTATATGGAACACGTGGGCAGTAATGGCATTCCCATGTCAATGTCTTCTGACATGACTGGTCCATGTCACATCTCCAGTCATCCTATTTGATCCACGGGTCAGTCATACAATCAGCCATGTTGATCTAATTAGAATTAAAGAGCGGTAGGAACATAGAACAGTTTGCCTAGACCCTTAATAAATTACAATAAAATTAAACATGTTATTGTTCAACAACATCACAAATTTCATAGCAAACGCCTAGTTGCGAAGAAAACAGTCAAATCATATAGAAATTATAAAATCAGTATACACGATTGATAGAGCTCATTATAATAGTTCAAAATACGTATTGCTGCATATTTTGTAGAAAATCGTATAAAATACCGCAGTTACCGATTCAATTTTTTTATTCGGCTTTTACACATGATACAACTGAATCAACGATATAAACTATAGTGCGTTCATTAAGTCGCGCACATCAAAAATGTTGTGAAGTAATGTATTTTATTTGGAATTATTTATTTATTATTGTTATAAATTTTATAAACATATTTATACATATTTACATACATATTTACTAACATTTATATATTTATTTCCAACATTTTATGTCTTATGACATATGATGTTGAATATCCATCTTGTTTCCACTAATATGTATTATAAACTTAAAAAACACTTTTGAATGGAAATTGACTCACGTTATGGCGTGACGGCCGTTTCGCTCTGTTGTCTCTAGCGTCATCAGACGACTGACAGTACACTCGATGATGATGCCCACACAGTCTGATGATGCTCTAGACAACAGAGCGAAACGGCCGTCACGCCATAACGTGAGTCAATTTCTATTCAAAAGTGTTTTTTAAGTTTATTATGACATATGTTCAAAATGGCTGTCTTGTTCATTAATACATGCTTGAATTCGTTTGTTGACACTTTTTGGAGTACGCCTACACTAATATTGTTATTCTCCTTGTAATGTTCATTTTCAGTTCATTCAGTGTATGAGGCCTATTTTTAAAACCCCTTCCTTCAAGATAACCCCTGCAGGAAAACATCGGGGGGCGTTAAATACTGGTGAAATACTGTTCAAGAAGGAACACTCGTTGCTCTTGGGAAAATGACATGTCTACCTTATCGTAATCTAAACAATACTGAAGACCTGTTTTGAACTGTACACAAAATAATGGGGTTTACATCTGTTATCTATATTACCAGTGGTGCTATCTTGCGGTAGCCACTAGAACTAATATAAAAGCATACTATTCACAGACTTGTCTATCTGGATAAGCGCGACTTAATGAACGCACTGTATAATCACAATATCCAGATCTTTAACAATCAGTTTTTTAATCTTTTAATTAAAAAAACGTATAATTATGGCTTGTATTGGTGGGAAGACCCTTACGGGGTTCTACCTCGCCGTTTAACCCATGTTATGGGGAAAATGGCGGACCTACTATTTTAGATGGGTTCCGAACCATTGGGTAAGTGATAGTGCTTATAACATAAAGTCACAGAAGCACGGTCACCCATCCAAGCGCAGTATAGAGCGCTCGAGACTGAAATTAGGATACGGAGTAGCTTAGTATCCCTTCATTAAAGAATACTATTGGCTCAAAAACCAGGAGCCTCTGATACAGCAACCTCTACGTTTAAGCCCTGTCATTGGTTGGAACTGGATACGACTTTTAACATCAACCAATAATAGGCCTTCATCGTAGAGTTGAGTCCCAGTCTATTCTGAACAAACAGAAGCTATTCGCCTATGAAGGTACTCTCAAATAAAGTTGTATACTCCGTAAAGTTGTATCAGTTTGATTTGGGTTGTGAATGTCTTAACTAAGACAGTTTTTAATACTATAGTTTTGAAACTAAAAATTTCTGTCAACGATTTTCTATTTTATCACACATTTGTATTTTTCTATTGATATATTCATTATACTTATTCACTATACATTCTCGCTGATGTCGATTGCTTTTTTGTTATATTATGTCAACCGTTTACCTGAAGAATTAATTAGTGGTATAGCCCTCGTATTTGCAGACGATACATCAATCATTTTCAGTAATTCCGTTATAGATAATTTAGAAATAAATAATGACCATATAGGTGGCTCTCGGATCAGTTGAAATTAACAATAAATAGTAAGAAATCCCAATGCGTTCAATTAATTCAAACATAATTCAAATGAAGATGGGGCTGTAAACGATAATCAACTAGACCAGGAAAAAAGCATAGCATTTCTAGGAGTTTTGTTGGATAGACGTTTGACCTGGGCCCTATACATTGATAGAATAATATGTTGTAAGATTTCATTTGGGGTATTTGTCCTGCGACAACTTGCTAGATTAAATGAAAAAAAAAAAAATACTTTTCTACATGATCTTTTATTGTCACATCTTAGTATGGGGTAATTCATCAAAACAAAACCTTGAAAGGGTGTTTAAGACTCAAAAGAAAGCTGTTAGGTGTATGAAAAAAGTAAATATATTAGACTAATTTAGGCTGTTGTTCAGGAGACCTGGTCTCCCAAGTGTACCATGCTTATATGAGTATGAAGCCACTTTATATGAAAAGAGAGTGATATTAATCAAAAGATATACGTAAAAGACTTTATATTAAGTCATTAAGAGACTTGGTCACCTAACTGCACGTTTCTTGTATTTGTATTCTTACGAGAGCAAACAAGCAGTTAATCACGCACTTGTTCTATTTATGTCATTCTATTGTTTTCATGGTTGGACGTGACTTCGACATCCAATCTGCATTCTCTTGCTCTTCACATGTGTTTGTCACTCCTATTCTTCAAGTCTGCAACTCTCTCACTCAATTATTGAACTTCTCGTCAATTCTACATTCGTCTAGAACAATCGAGGTCTAGTCCAAGCTTTCTTGAAAATTCTCGAAGTGTCAGGTGAGCTCCAATTCTTGGAATTATACAACTACAACAGCTATATAAAGGAGTCCACGTGAACCAGTGATTCAGTTTTCAAACCTGCGTGACAGATTGTATTACAGATCTCGTGCCAGTGGAGTAAACAATGCTTTATTCAGTCTTTAGACAGTGTCAAGTGCAGAGACAAGTGTTTACTGTTTATGCAGCTTACTAATAGTTTAAAGACGTTGTGTTAAGTGATACTATTTGAGACTGTCAAATAACGAATGGGACTGTGTTTTTGTAAGTGATAATTGCTCTTTTTATAATTTATTTCTGCATTATTGTACAGTTTATTGAACTCTTGTTTCTTTTATTATTGATCAGCCTGTAATTACTTATTCATTAATTCTTGTGAATAATTACTGAAAATAAGTATTAGCTTGTCATTTGATGATCTGTTTTTATTTAATTAATTGAACTTACAATTAATTTGTGTAAATAAAGTGCAAATGTGAACTTTAGTGTTGCCAGCCTTATTTTAGCAATTGGAACCCGTAACAGTATGAAGCTACTTTTATACAATTATAATTCAAGAAGCTGAGGAGATTCATTTGGTGATTCACAATAGTAGCTTATTAATACAAAAATCTAGTTATATTGGTGGGAAACTCTACAACAAACTACCGCCGTTTCTTATGGAAATATTGAAAAAACAATTGAAAAAATATTTAGTTGATGAAGCTTTTTCTAGTGTACAAGAGTTCCTTCACATAAAAATTGAATCTCACCTCAACTAAGTGATGTAGTAATTATGTGAATAAAATGGTATAATTGTTGATCTGACTTCTCTTATACTTCATAACTGGAGTCTCCAAGACGTAATGTACAAAAAGAGTTGCGGCCTTGTTCCAGCATAAAGTCGATCACCTACCTACCATTGTATCAAATGCTCCATTCTTACCCGATTTTTGAAACTATATTTATGATTCAGTGTGAATATGCTGGGTAAATGTGTTAAAGAAGCCCCCTTCGAAACTCTATTACCTTATGTTTTTTTTTTTTTTGAGGCCACATACACCACTTTAGTGAATATTTCAGTCACTTCTACGTCCTCGCATCAGCCTAGATTCTAATTTCTTTCTCCAATATTCCTTCATTCTATCAGATCGTTGTTTTCTGATTTCCTCTAAAAACCTCCACTGTCCTTTGTTTTTCTGGTCTTTTAATGTTAAACTTATTTGTTCGTAAAATTTTGTTAATTTTTATTTTATCTGGACCATCTTCAATTCTCAGACCAATTTCTTGAAGATCCTTCAAAATTTGTGAAACATAAATTTCTTGGGTTTTTCTATTAATATTCCTCATGACTAATTGTTTCAAGGTTCTGCTATCGGGCATCCTGAGTATGAGGAAAAAATGGGAAATTCTTCGTTTCTTCATGACGCTGATAATTGGCAAAATCTACAACAAACTACCGCCGTTTTTATGGAAATATTGAAAAAACAATTGAAAAAATATCTAGTTGATGAAGCTCAAACTGTAAACTGTAAACTGTTTCATTAGTAGCGATTCTCCAGGCACCATCTTTTTGGTAACTTTTGTTTATGTATGTTCTAATAATTCTTCTTTCAATATAAAGTAGTTTGTCAGTTTTAGTATTATTTTTTATAATAAAGCTTCTTGTGTTTTATTGTGTGATAACTACGAATGTTATTCATCAGACTCCGCAAGACTAAACTTCATTTACAGTGGTTTGATGTGTCGTTAATTTTACGAGTGTTTTGTAATATATTAAGGGCTGAGTGGGAAGAGTGATAAGGAATTGTGGGATTATGTCATCAACTGTTGATCGTGAGACATAACATGTTGGAGAACAGATTTCACTGTGAATCACAGATGCAGAGATCACAGATAATAGATAGGAAAGGTCGAGTTGGACTGACTTGTTAATAAGCTCTAAACTAAATTCAATTCTAGCTTTCAACGGAACTGAAGAGGAGTTTGAACTGAAACGGCTCTGACATGGCCGACGGGGTCCAAATCGCTCTAACTCATTACTCAAACTTCAACTCAAGCTTAATTCAATTTTATCAAACGATCTCACACTCTCGCTCACTCTGTCTCTCTCTCTTTCCCTCTTTTCTCTGTTGAACTTTCTGTCTCATGCTCTCACTCACTTTTTCTCTCTCTCTCTCTCTCTCTGACTCTCTGTCACACTCTCTCACTCACACTCTCTCTGACTCACTCTCTCTCACACTGTCAAACTCACTGACTCTATCCTTTCCCTTTTTCCCTGTCTCACTTTCTGTCACACTCTCTCACTCACTATCTCTCTCTCTCACTCTTTCTGATTCTCTCTCACACTCTTTTTTTATTGTTAATTTTGTTTTAATTAGTCAAATGAAAAATGTGTAAATATATATATATATATATCTAAATATGAATGAAGAAAAATAATCTGATAGCTCAAACTCAATACTCAAACTTCAGCTCAAGTTTAATTCAATTCTGTCAAGCGACCCCTCACTCTCTAACTCTGTCCCTCTCTCTCTCTCTCTCTCTTTACATTTTTCTCTCTTGTACTCTCTCTTCTAGGAGGAGGCGTTGTGGACATTCCTTTTCAATAGATATGGATAATTTTTGGTAATGTTAAATAATTTTGAATGTGATATAATCGATGATTTGTTTATGCTAGTTGACTTTCAGTTTACAGAAGATACTACATTAAGTTATATTTGCAATCTTTCTAATGTACTTTTTGTAATCATTAATAAGTAAGGAACTTCCAAAACTAGATCTGGAATTAGAATGTACAGGTAGAAATCATAATTTGTATTTATAATTGGTTTGCGTTTGTTAATAGATTTTTGATTTTTGTAGGCAGGTATGACAATTTTATTATATGTACTTGTACCTTATTCTCTTGTATAATTTTTTGTAATTTTCTCAATGCTCTAGCTTAAAAAATGTAATATAGTGCTAAGGTTCAGGTGTAAGAAAAAACTCCTGTAGTTTCAACCTAAATCAAATAAAATTGATTGATTGATTCATTCATTCATTCTACACATCCCTCTCACTCACATTCTCTTTCTCTCTCTCCCTGTCTTCCTCACTCTCTCACTCTTTTGTATTGTAAAGTGCGAAATAAAGGCATTTTATCTATCTATGTCTTCTATGTTATTAATTTCTTTCTAATTATTACTCACATAAAGCATTTGTAAATCTGTGAATTCAATGAAAATTATAAAATTTGATGAAATAATACAGGTATTTTAACGCCTGGTAGTTGAATTGAGAATAAAACAGGTGACATCAATTCAAATAGAGCAATATTTGAAACTGTTACAGGAAAAATAAAGACCCCAGGTGAACTGTCATAACCTAGAAATTAGAAGCAAGATCGTCGACAAACTCACCGACAATAAATTTTCTGTACAAAATTAGCAATCCATTTTATTATTAATCACTAAAATCACTAAATGATAAATTTGTGAAATTTACACCACTTTACATCAAATTAGAGCACTTGAACTACGAAGCATAGCATGTTTCACCTCGAACTTTCCAAGTGCATTTCCATGGAAATCAGACAATTATATAAAAAACGAAATAGCAATCACGGAAGGGAAATCTTCATTAACTTGAGTTTCAAATTTCACTGGTCAAATCGTCAAAAAAAAAGTGTTTGTAAAATTTTGTCCTAATGCCAAAAACATTTAAAAAGTATAACTCAATTCTCCATGTCCACTGAAAAGTTAATAGTGGGAATTTTATAATATTTGAGATGACTTTTGAGAGTGAAATCCAATTTTTTGAAGAGTTTTTCACAACTATGAAATCAATTAGTTGAACAATGCAGCAGCCATGCCTATAAAATGAGACGAAGCAAACGTCTCACTCTCAGTCAAATTCTTGCAGCCCGGGCTCATTTATTGTTGAATGCATCGTGCTCTCTGTGTATCACAACTTCCGGCGAAAGTATAAAATTCAGTTAAGCCCAATTCAATGGTGAAATTTTGTGGAATAGTGACGTCATCAACGAGTGAATATTATGTGTGAATAAAAATATATGAATAATTCGAGTGCGAATCTTTACTTGAGCCTAAGTGCGCGTATCTGCGGCATCGACCCCTGATCGTGAGGAAACCTAGACCAGGAGGTGCTGATGGTATGCTAGGTGCAAGCAAGTATTTCAAAGCAACTTTTGGTATATCACAGTATTTATTAAATTTCGTTAGCCTTCCCATAGAAAGGACAACTCCAAAATCTGTAGTCAAACCCCCCCCCCCCACCCTTCTTAATAAGTGATTCACCTATCTGGAACTCACAAATTATTGAAAACAGTATGCAATTATTATTTATTCCTGGATTTCTTGTTCCATGACGAACTGCGTTGTTAATATTAACTTTCTAAGTCGTTGAATTCACTGAAAAAGTTATTATTTTTTCATCTACTTGATGAATAACAAATCATTATAGTATAAGAAAAGAAAAATTTAATTATACTTATCCAATTTAACCTATTCTTAAACTCTCTTCTTTACCCTATCATTTTTTTCTTTCTATCCAATTCTCACTATCATACCATCTCTCTCTAACTTTTTCACACACCACACTCTCTATCACTCTTTTCCTCAGACATGCCCCCTCTCACTTTCTTATCATTCTCTCTCTCTCTCTCTCTCTCTCTCTCATTCCCTCTCTCTCTCTCTCTCTCTCTGGTTAAGTGTCAAGAATGGACGAATCTTTGTCCAAACTTCGCCATTTCATGTAGTTGCATCACTTAGATTGTCATCACTAGAGCTTATATCATTAATAACATACAAACATAATTGTAAATAATTTCTAGCACTATAAAAATTATAATCTAAGTCTGTGTATAGTATCTATGTGATGTTGACAATTTTGTTTTAACTAATCATATAATGTGACATTTCTAAACTTACATGAATAAAGAAATCTAATCTAATCTCCCTCTGTTTCACACACACTCTCATTCTCTGTTAATCTATCTCAATATCTTCATCTCGAAATAATTTGAAGACTCATCATCCCTCTATTCTCAACCTAATAACTTTTGAATGAGCTCATGCTGAGAATCAGATTTAATAAAAAAGATAGTAGCCAAAGTGACAGATGATTCTCATTTATTTTTCCATCTTTCTCCTTTAAATAGTCGCTAGTTACAGTCAAATTCATCAGGATTTCTTCATTTTGAAAATCTCTGAAATTAATGAACGAATCTAAAATTGGAATTTTCATGACAGATGGCAAACTAATATGATGAGTTTTTCAATTTCTAGAAGCTGTCATCAGATCAATCACTGATGGCATCACAAATGGTTGGAAGGCAGGATGTGACTAACGAGAGGGCTAGCTTAGGCCATAATAATGTTACTTAGTATTATACGGAGGCCTCTATTTAATTACCTCTACCTAACTTCGCTAGATCGTGAATTCCTGGTTACCTAATTAAGTAATGTAATTGGAGCATTAATTATTGAATTCAATATTTAGGAACTCACGACGATCTATAGCGAGGTCAGGATCAGCTTGTTAAGTAGTGGCCTCCGTATAATACGTAAGTACCAATAAACTTTTATTGCGAATTCCTAGATATCGAATTCAATGATATCGAATTGATAACTCCAACACAAGCAGCCTTCAGAACATTACAACTAACGGGAATAACCTCTAGCGAGGTTAGGTTGTGCTTCATACTGGTCTCCATATAATACGTGAGTACCGTTGTTATAATAATTAGTCGATTACTGGGGCTATCAAAGGACCCGGCATTGAAATAATTACGAAACACCGAAATTCTACTGATCTGAGATCAAGGTGAATAAATAAAACAGATGTGGAGATATGGATAAGTTCCACAACATTTCTGAATCAAGGGTTAATTTGATCTAAGATCAGTTTGGCCTGCGAATCGTGGTTCAAATTTTGATAGTCAATTATGAAACCGGCTTTGAGTGTTGCTTGGAACTTATAAGAGCGGATTATTGAACAAACGAAGAGAGGCCTCTGTTTCAAGTGGACCGTTTTGCAACTGTCTGTAAAGAATTTACGGCTAAACGCATGGTCTAAATTCAATTAAATTTCGCATTTATCTTTCTTTGAGGAATGTCCAGCGATGTATGTCTGAGGATTTTCGAAATGTTTTTGTATTTGAAGAATATTTGAAAGGGGAAAAAACAAAGGTTGTTAGGCTTTCTCCTATAGGGAACATATTAGTTTTAAAATGAACTCATCCATCATATGCGATTGAAATCAGATTTCAAGATAGCCCTTGGGCCCTCTTATCGATCTGGTTGATACTTCATATGAATTAAGTTATCATTTATTTATTTTATTTATTATACAAAGGCAACCTTAACAAAAGTATTTTAAGCCTAGGTGATGAATGGAATTATAAAAAGTTACATAGTTGCAGTGAATGATGATGAGATGATAATGATTGTACAAGCTGTTCAAAGAAACACATTAGAGAATTAAAGGATAATAGCAATTCGCAGGTAATAAAGAAAGTAGTAAGTAAAGCAAGCAATTACTACTCCAATCTATTTGGACAAATTCTGTGAAGTCAACTTTAGGGAAATTTTGGTTTGAATGTGAATCTGATTCTTTAAATTGAATGAAATAGATCTATACTAGTGCAGCAACTGTTCGTGTTTGCTTGGATACTAAAATATGTATACTAATTTAAGGGGAATATTACACAGCAGATTGTATTACACAGCAACTGGTATACTAGCTGGGTACAAATGATACAAAATTAAATGGAAAGTTCAAAATTTCCATTTTAAATTTTTTTTTTTTTTTAAATTTCAAAATTAAAAGGTATTACACAGCAGCTGATATACTAGCTAGGTACAGATGATACAAATTAAATGGGAAGTACTAACTCTAACAACTTTTTGCTATTACTTAACTGTTTCTAACTTAAGCTATAACTACATATTTATAGTAGTATTCATAAATTCATCTAGGGTATAAAAGGGATTACTAACTAGCCAATTGTGTAGTTTTTTCTTAAATATAC
The DNA here is from genome assembly GCA_948455865.1 of Conomelus anceps. Taxonomy (NCBI): domain Eukaryota; kingdom Metazoa; phylum Arthropoda; class Insecta; order Hemiptera; family Delphacidae; genus Conomelus; species Conomelus anceps. The sequence goes on from OX418216.1 coordinate 162,407,805, forward strand.
TTAGAGGTGAAATTTTTAGACATAATGATAAAATATTGAAGAATTTTTGACCAACTATTTCATGGCTCTTGATTGATTTGGACAATCTTTGATAAGGAATGTAGATAAGTCCATTGGATCTTGTATTGTGAGTATGAATGCTGTTTCTACACTGGAGCTGGGGTATTTTTTTCTTTGTGTGGATCAAGACTAAGAGTATATAGAGATTGATCACCGTTAGTATTTTGTTCTGGACAAACAGAGGTCGACAATGCTCTCTAATGGGGATCCTGAGATAACCCTGATTGCTTTCTTTTGCAGTAGCAATATTTTATGGACATGAGAAGAATTTCCCCATAATATTATTCCATACCTAACAATACTGTCAAAGAATGCATAATAGGACAATCGTAAACAGTTATCAGATACGCAACTTTTAAGGCTTCTCAGCAAGTGAATCACTCTTGACAGTTTACTACTACTATATATTATATGCTGTTCCCAGTTCAGTTTACAGTCGATAATAACTCCTAGAAACTTGACCATTTTTGTTTTGTTATCGGCTAATAGAGGATTATTCCTCAGACTAAAAGAGAGTTCTTGTGTTTTTTCCCTGTTTAGCAAGAATCTATTTGATCTAAACCAGGTAAAAGCTGCTGCCATTGTGTCATCTGAAAGTGATTCAAGTCTGTTGATGTCATTGCACTTATTTATAAAGGTTGTGTCATCAGCATATAATACTACATGTGATTCAACATTTGAGGGTAAATCATTTATCATAATTAGGAATAAAAAAGGTCCAAGAACAGAACCTTGTGGTACACCATGGTGGACTGCTGCAACATCAGATTTATCTCCACCTACAGAGACATACTGTTGACGATTCATTAGATATGAACTGATAAGCTTTAGACTAGTGCCTTTGATGCCATAGTATTCTAATTTACCTAGAAGTACCTCATGATCAACGCAGTCAAATGCCTTGCTCAGATCACAGAAACTAGCTTTGGCAAAATCTTTCTCTTCAAAGACCTTAATAATTATTTTTATTATATCATCAATGGCATCAGTAGTGGACCTGTTTTTTTCTAAATCCAAATTGTGAGGTACTTAATAAGTTATGATTTTCAAAGTATTCATATAATTGATGGTAGATAGCTACCTCAAAGAATTTTGCAAACACAGGGATAATTGCTATCGGCCTAAATCCAGAGGGAGAATCCCTTTGTCCTTTTTTAAATACAGGGACAACCTTTGATACTTTTAGTTTTGCAGGAAAACAACCTTCAATTAGGCACTTATTTATACAAAAGGCAAGAGGAATTGCTATACTATGAATTATTTTCTTAACTAAGTTACAAGATAGGTCATAGGCATCATTGAAGTCAGATGCTTTGAAGTTTCTTGCAATATTAACAATTGATTCAGATGTAATTCTGGTAAATTTGAATAGTCCAACTTGAGGAGTTAGATTTCTGAAGATTTTTTTCAATAGATCCAGGACACTAGTAGCTGGCTTATCAATTGGTCTACTGATTTCCTCGACAGAGTCTATAAAATATTTGTTGAAAATGTTAGGCTCAACTGAGGTCGTCCTTTGTTTGTGATTCTTTGCCACTTGGTTGATGAGATTCCAAGCAGATTTACTCTTGTTGTTAGAGGTTTCAATTAATAAAGAGTTGTAAAATTTTTTTGCTTCAAGGATAGCCATTTTATAAGTATTCCTTGTTTGAAGGTAGTCTGATTTAGTGGCATCTGTGTTATATGTGTTATGTATGTACAGTAATAACTTCACCCTATTTTTGAGAAATTCCGAATGTGGAGTATACCATGTACTGTTTGCTTTACTCGTTTTAGATCTACTCACAGACATTTTGTACTTTTTAGTAGGTATGCACTCATCAAAAGTTTTCATGAATATTTGAAAAAATCGATTAAAAATAGTATTAGCATCTGGTGTATGAGAATTGACAGGGACTTTTAATATATTCAGCCAGTCTATGGCAGCAAGGGAATTACTCAAATGTTCTATGTTATAAGTGTTGATGATCCTACGCACTATCAAATTATTGCTATTTTTATGTTCAGGATCTATATTCGCACTGGATATAGTTCACAGAAAGTGACCTATGATCTGAAAAAATAAAGTCAGATACCTTAACAGAGGTGCTAGGTATTTTAGCATTTGAAAATACATTATCTAGGCAGGCAGAGCCTCTAGTAGGCAAGAGGTTCAAGACTTTCATGTTGTATTGACTCAATAGATTTTTCAGTTCTAGGACACTATTTTTATTTGTTGTTACATCGAATTCTGAATTGATATCACCTCCAAATATGATTTTGAATTTCTTGTATGTGGGTTTGCACAGAAAATTCAACAGATTTTCTAGTTTCTCCAGAAACATTACAGTTTCCATTGGGTGATCTGTACAGACATATTATTAATAACCTTAAATTACGTATAACTATCCCTGTTGCTTCAAAATTCAGCTCTACACTGAGAAATTTTAAATCCAGCTCATCGACATTTAGATTTGAAGAGTTATCGATAAAGATTGCTACCCCCCCAGAAACTGTTCATCAACTTGAAATTATCAAAATATGCAAAAGGCAATGCTGAATCTATATACCAATGCTCACATAGGCAAATTATGTCATGTTTATTTTCCAGGGCATGAATGCTTAGGGCTAGCTCCTTACCTTTGAGCCCTTGGATATTCAAGAAACAGATTTTCAGATTTGAGTTTAGCTTGGATTTGTCTATTCTATTATTTTTATTCATTACTTTATCCTGTTTATTTGGACTATAAATTTTCTGCATCTTTTTTTTCATTCATAACAATAACATATTGGTTTCAGAGAAACAAATCATTCCTAATATTTCAATCAAGCATAATACTGAGTAAATGATAATTATACAAATTCAATTAATAGGTCCATTGTTTAATAAATTTCATTATCAGACATGTGAAATCTCATCTGATTTGAGCAATCAGGTACAGTAGAAACAATTAGTCTGGGCGCGTGGCTCTGGTTCCACTACTAGCCGTCCTGTAAAAGTTGACTAGTTGACCTTCAAGACACCTGCAGCGTTACGCGGGCCACATGTTTTTAGAAATGTGCGATAAACACTCCTCTCTCCACCCCTCGCCGTGGCTGACTACCAAACGGCCGCGCGCCCAGACTAATTGTTTTTTTTTTTTGTAGATTACGACTTGGAGACTCCAGTTAAGGAGTATAAGACAAGTCAGATCAAGAATATTATACACTAGATACCATAATTACTTCAATTAGTTGAGGTGGGGCTTAATTTGGACTGTAGATACACGCACAGTCTTGTTTCTACTGTAGATACAAGCACAGTCTTGTTGATGTGGTACAGAGTGAACTTTTGTGAAAAACAGACATGAAATAGACTATACGAATTGAATCAAGGGTTAGGTATAATGATTGTGTTTAATTTTGTGTTGGTGATTATCATTGAGTAGATGTTTCTCTTTGCAAGCACCCTTATTTTTGGTCGTGAGGTCAACTGTTCACAGAACTGCTAGTATCTTGAGTGAACTAAGATGTCAGTTTATGACTACTTATGAGACTCTATTCCTAAGAGCCTCTATTAATAGTCTCACCGTTTTATTACGCACCCTTGGTATGATATTTAGTTGGTAAGATATTGTCAAGCTGTATCGTTTTAATGGAGCAGTTATTCGCAGCTGTTACAGCGGAATAATTATTATTATTACAGTTAACAACTTCACAACTGGGAGACACACAATTCAACTCCTGAAGATTTTATCAACAAAGTTAGCGATTCACTGCACTGCAGAATTTCACCTCTCTCTCAGTAATTTTCACATCACTCATTCTTACAGGTACACGAGAGCATAGACGAACCTTACTATCCCTGATCAATGACGAGAGGTAGCTCGAATGTACGGTAAAAATACGATAATTATTTGAAAGTTACACTATTGATCTAGTACAAAAAATTAACCTATCCAATGGTACCCCAAGATTTATGAGGTTATAAAGGCCTGACGGATTGAATTATAATTATTATTATCAATATTGTACTGATAGTCACCATTCAACTAAAGTGTATACCAACCTCTCTACTAAACTATCAACTATAAACTAAAATATTAACAGACTCATATACCCCAACACATAGTTTTTTAAAGTGGGGTTTCTAAAGGTGAATTACTGATATAAAATATTCTGTATTTATGAAGTTTAACTAAAAAGATTTTTGTAATTATAATGTTATTGATTGAATAAATTTTGATTTGATTTGAAAAAAAACTTGCAATTATTCAACTTCAATGAATGAAAAGACTTGAACTTGTTACAACCACATACATTGAAAACCGTGTGATACTAGTTTCGGTTTTTACACCATTATCAAACTCAAACAAACTAAAGCTAAAGTACAGAGTTGCTAATATATACTGAACAGATAGTAATACTATTGGCTGAGGGTGAAAGTGCCTCCGATAATCTGACCTTAATTGAAGGTCTTTGATTGGCTCAAAACCCTAACAAGTCACGCCCATTTGTGGGAGGAGCAACCAGGAGTAATTAGTGTCAAAATCTGGAAACAAAATATAAGAAAAAAGAACAATACACAAGTAGGCTCGCATAGAACAATTAAAATAAAAAAGAAGCTGAATGAAATGCAGTCAATGTCAACCGAGGAAAACAAGAAAGTATCGTTGTTAACTTCCTTGTTCTTCTCGGTTGAACTTGACTGCATTTCAAGCTTCATTTTTCAATTTATTTTCATTGTTTAATAATTCTAACCTACTTGTTTATTGTTCTTCTTTGTTACTTTATGGTTCCTGATTTGTTTGTTGCTCCTACCACCAGTGGGCGTTACTTGTTGAGGCCTTCAGCCGATACTAGGTCCATTGCTTTTTTTGTTATATGTCAACCGTTTACCTAAAGAATTAATTAGTGGTAGAGCCCTCTTATTTGCTGATGATACTTCACTCATTTTCAGCAATTCCATTTTAGATAATTTAGAAATAAGTGCCCATATAGGTGTGCAGTCCATTGTCCAATTTTTAAATCAGTTGAAATTAACTATAAATAGTAAAAAATGCCAATACCTTCAATTCAATAACAAACATAATTTAAATGAAGATAGGGCTATAAACGTGTTTGTAAACGATAATCAATTAGACCAGGAAGTAAAAATTGCATTTCTAGGAGTTACGTTGGATAGACGATTGACCTGGACTCCATACATTGAGAAAATATGTAGTAAAATTTCATCTGGGGTATTTGTCCTGCGACAGCTCGCTAGATTGAATGACAAAAAGTTACTTTTTACAGCTTACCATGGGCTCTTACTGTCACATATTAGGTATGCTATCTTAGTATGGGGTAATTCATCAAAACAAAATCTTGATAGGGTGTTTAAGATCCAAAAGAAAGCGGTTAGGTGTATAGAAAGAGTAAATAGATTAGATTCATGTAGGCCGTTGTTCAAGAGACTTGGTCTCCTAACTGTACCCTGCTTGTATGTGTATGAAGCTACTTTATATGTAAAAACGAATGATATTAACCAAAATCTTGATGTACATGATTACCGTATAATACAAGAAGCCGAGGAGATTATCACTTGGTGAGTCACAATAGTAGCTTATTCAAACAAAAACCTAGTTTATTGGTAGGAAATTCTACAACAAGCTACCGCAGTTTTTGAAGAGTCTTGAAAATATAGAAATATTTAAAAAACAATTGAAGAAATATTTAGTTGATAAAGCTTTTTATAGTGTACAAGAGTTCCTTTCACATCAAAATTAAGCCTCACCTCAACTAATTGAAGTAATTATGTTATCTAGTGTATAATATTGTTGATCTGACTTGTCTTATACTCCTTAACTGGAGTCTCCAAGACGTAATCTACAAAAAAAAAAAAAAAAAAATCACAAACCTTCAATGAAGATCACCTTATGAGGGGAACTTTCACTGACAGCCAATAGTATCATTCCGTGTTCAGTATATATTAAGCTACTCTTTACTCTGGTTCTAGTTTGTTTGAGATTAAAAATCGTGTGACAACCAAAACTAGTCTCTCACTATTAAAAATTAATGTGGTTGCGTCACCTTCAAGTCTTGTCATACATTATAACTAAAGAATGAGAACTTTTGCAAATCAAGTTTGATAGCTACTTTATACCGTGCTAATAGATAAAGACGATTTTAATAATCTATTGTATTATTTGATACAACGTGGAGGTGTACTATACTGATCTCAACGATCGGACAGATCAACTGCAGATACTTCTGATCAATACAGATAACGGTTTATTTTGGATTGTATCAGGAAATGGACGTATCCCAAGAATGGCTACCAATAGCCGCCTATTGGAATTCTCAGTAGTTTTTCCTCAAGCTCTATTGTCGCCCAAAATATTTCCGCACAGAAGATATCTGTATATAGAATATATATATTCTATATAACAACCACTAAGATGTGGGTTTGGTGGTGAGATTGTCTCCCATGTTTTGAAACAAAGCATCGCTGGAAATGGTTGCTGAGATGAGGTCAAAAATACTTCATCTTCTTCTTCTTCTTCTTCTTCTTCTTCTTCTTCTTCTTCTTCTTCTTCTTCTTCTTCTTCTTCTCCTCCTCCTCCTCCTCCTCCTCCTCCTCCTCCTCCTCCTCCTCCTCCTCCTCCTCCTCATTCTCCTTCTTGTTCTGATATTTCTTCTTCAACTTTTTCTTTTTTGATTTCTTCTTCTTCTTTCACCTTTGTTCTTAGCCCCAAACTTCTTCTTTTCCTTCTCCTTCCTCCTTTTCGCCTTTCATTTCCTCCTAATCTACGCTTTCTTCCTCTTCTCCTTCTCCCTGCTTCTTCTCATTCATCTCCTTATTATTCATCTTCTTTTTCTTCTTCTCCACATTTGATCCATTCATCCTATTCTCCTTTTCGGTTTCTCTTCCTCCTCATCTTCTCCCTGTCCGTTAGACTTCCGTCTTATCTCCTCTTTCCTCTTATCCCTATTCTTCTTCCTTTACCATCTCTGCCTCACACTTTTTTCAATCTTCTTCTAATATGTTCTTCTTATCCTTCTTCAACTTCGTCCTCTTCGTCTTCTTGGTATCGATCTTCTTCTTTTTCTTCTCCCTCTTTTTTCCTTCTTCTTATTCTTTGTCTCCGTCGTCTCCCTTCTTCCTCTTCTTTCTTCTTCCTTGTCCTCTTCTCTCTTCTTCCTTCTCCTCTTCTCCTTCTTCTCTATCTTCTTCTTCTTCCACAACCTTCTTTTTCTTCGTCTTCTTTTTATTGCATAGCTGGAGATGGTTTGGTGGTGAGGGGGGGTTTGGCCGAAATGGCGGCAATAAAATCTCGAAATAGGAGCGAATTGTGGTCGGAGCCATTTTCCGACAGTTTTCCGAGGGTTTTCACAGTTTGTTTTCCTTTTTTGTACTGTAGAGTGGGGGAGTGAAAATGAGACTCTGAATAGAGGAAAGGTGTTTCTCTCCTCGTTGGATCGATTCAGTGCAGAACTCTGAAGAAGAGTTGCAGGTGTGATTGTATATTGAAAGATTTGCTTCAAAAATCATATTAAATTTTTATCTTCTTAATAAAATGTCAGACGTTTGAAAGAAGGTTCTCTTCCAACAGTGATAATGCCATTGAACAACTTTCCTGGCTCTGGTATTCCCATGTACTACAATAAAATGTGCCCAGAGAAAAATCATATCCAAATTCCAAATGACAATAAATCTACTAAAATATTGGACTAATTCAACGGAGTATCGAAGGACCTGTCTTATAAAAGTCATTGGAGAGTGTAAATGACGCTAATGAGATTGCTCAATGAATGAAGACCATACCTATACTCGGAATAGAGTTGGCTTTGTCTAGAATCAGTTTTGCACTTGCGTGATTAACCCTCAAATGCTCAAATTTTCTATCATTATGATGGTTCATTATAATTATGTTCCACTTTAGATGATACGTGAAAACATTTAATTATACCTTATATAATGATACTAGCTGGCCCGACGCGCGTTGCTGCGTTCTCATAAAAATTCTCCTTGATTTTATTATTCGCCACCTCCCGCTGAGGTTACATTTCAAATTAGGAAATAAGTTAGTCCTAGGGCTCTTCCAGCTGATCATAGAGGCCTTCTTCGTTGTTTTCTTAATTACCACCTCTGAATGAAGAAACATTTCAAATTTAAACATCCTACGACTATTAGGGAAGAAAGGTAGAAGCTAGGTTTTTGATTTTATTATTCGCCACCTCCTACTGAGACTACATTTCAAATTTCTAGCTGCATTGGTTAACAGATGTCATCAACCCGGCATAATAATTATGTAATTATTGAATTCGGTTCTGGAATTTTTGGGTACAGCCCAAAAAATTACCTGAGCACTAATAATAATAATAATATCGTGTGACCTGGCTGGTTCAGGTCTGTTATCAGAGTTATCAGGTCGCACCTGAATAAGTTCAGGGCCTCTGAAGTGACTTAACGACTATTTTTTAGGCAGCCGGGACCGACAGCTTAACGTGTCCTCCGAAACACGGGAGTGACCCGAGGTAAAATCTTTCGGTCAGAACTGGGATCGAACCCGGGACCTTTGGGCTAGCAAACCAGCACTTAACCCACTCGGCTACGGCCAAACCTGTGCACTGAAAATGCATTACCATTACAGATGATTGGCAAACATGCCGTTTACCGGTTTGATAGACAGGACGTTGTTTTTAGAATGATGATTTGCAAAACACACAAACAGCTTGTCCATCGAAACAGCGTGTACAGCAGATCGAAAAATTTCAAATTATTTTCTATATGATTAGAAGATCCCAGTAAGCTAGCTAGCAATGTACCCGTGCTTTGCCTAGGCAAAACTTTAACCCCCTAAAAACACCCCTAAAATTGCGAATTTTGAAAAATCCTTTCTTATTGCACGGTGAAATCCTATAAGGATTGTTCATACGAAATTTCAAGTTCATAGGCCTAGTAGTTTTGGCTCTGCGTTGATGAGTGAGTCAGGGTATCATCCTTTTATAGAGATTATTAACATATTATGTTAGGTTGTTAGCATTCGTATGATCTATATATCTTGAACGGTGCAGCACATACCGAGTATGAAATGTATAAAAGTGGTACATCATTCGCGCACATGCGCCATTTTGTTATAACTCAACATAACCTAAAATAAACCTTATATGGCAAATACTAGTCACTAAGGCATGTATTATTCAATTCTAAAAGCTACTTTACTCTCCAAACTATATAATAATATGATTTATTCAAGCTATTCAATTTATAACGAATTTATATACTATATTTCAAGCTCAGTGGAAGTCGGAATTTGAAATTTTTAGTTGGCTTTATTGTAATCTAGCTATCATTGAGCCGCGTCTCCACCAACTGAACACGTCTGCCGAACATTGTTGGCGAGTACAAAAAATGGTCAAACTTTAAACATATGGGTCACCAGTCTTTTTCTAAAAATATAAATGATCTTCAAGAAACATGGACGTCTGTGGCATATAACTGTTAATCTATGGCCGATACATTGAAACTATTATTTATTTAATAAGAGTACTTGATAATGTTATAGCATGTACATCACTTCAAAAATAGTACTTTTCAGGTATTAAAGTTATTTTATTCGCCTATAAATTCATTTCAACTAATTTCTAGATACCCACTGTGAAAGATTAAATTAATATTTAATTTTTATGAAAATTGATTGGAGGAACATTTTTTAATTATTAACCATAGTTAAATAAATGACCTCGAGCTAATTATTATATGTGCTTACTGGAATTGCATATCTATTTCCTCAATCAATTTCAATCCCAATCAACCCTCAAACTCATTCCTTGAAACAGTGTACTGCGGGTCATCTGACGATGCTCTTAACATCAGAGTGAAACGGCCGTCACGCCATAACGTGAGTCATAATTTCCACTTGAAAGTGTTTTTAAGACTTTTATAGTTATGATATTTAACATGTAAAAGATGGGCGAAACCGTGAAAATTGACCCCGATGACGTCACAGCATCAACTGACTGGTGCTTGCTACTGCGCATCATGATTTTGAACACTACCTTGTCTTCTAAATACCTTGCATGCTAGTTTACATTCTTCCATGTGAACACATGCTTTGAGGTAAGCATCTCTCATCAAAACCACATCACCACACACCCCATCAGCTTTGATCATCCCCATCCTGCCACCTGATAAGGCGGAGAGCCAACATCGTATTTGAATCTTGCCACTCATCTCATGAGATAGGTGATCTCATCACAACAGTTTTCTTACCTCGAATTTTTATCGATCAAAATTGAGTTTAGATTGCAATCTTCACATTTTGAAAGTAGGCTAACTGGCTGATGGGAGAGGGATAATAGGGTTTGAAGTTGCAAGAAGAAGACGAAGAATAAGAAGGGAAAGGATAGCCTGAGAAAGATAAAAGGAAAAATGAGGAGGAGGGGAATGAGGAGAAGGATTAGAAGGCGGTGATGGAGGAGAAGAAAATTGGGAGGAGGAGGTGGAGGAGAAGGAGGATAAGTAGGATAAGGAGGAGAAGGAGGAGGAAGTGGAGAAGGAGGAGAAGGAGAAGAAGGAGGAGAAGAAGGAGAAGGAGGAGAAGGAGGAGAAGGAAGAGAAGGAAGAGAAGGAGGAGAAGGAGGAGAAGGAGGAGAAGGAGGAGAAGGAGGAGGAGGAGAAGGAGGAGAAGGAGGAGAAGGTGGAGAAGGAGGAGAAGGAGGAGAAGAAGGAGAAGGAGGAGAAGGAGGAGAAGGAGGAGAAGGAGGAGAAGGAGGAGAAGGAGGAGAAGGAGGAGAAGGAGGAGAAGGAGGAGAAGGAGGAGAAGGAGGAGAAGGAGGAGAAGGAGGAGAAGGAGGAGAAGGAGGAGAAGGAGGAGAAGGAGGAGAAGGAGGAGAAGGAGGAGAAGGAGGAGAAGGAGGAGAAGGAGGAGAAGGAGGAGAAGGAGGAAAAGGAGGAGAAGGAGGAGGAGGAGAAGAAGGAGGAGAAGGAGGAGGAGAAGGAGAAGGAGGAGAAGGAGGAAAAGGAGGAGAAGGAGGAGAAGGAGGAGAAGGAGGAGAAGGAGGAGAAGGAGGAGAAGGAGGAGAAGGAGGAGAAGGAGGAGAAGGAGGAGAAGGAGGAGAAGGAGGAGAAGGAGGAGAAGGAGGAGAAGGAGGAGAAGGAGGAGAAGGAGGAGAAGGAGGAGAAGGAGGAGAAGGAGGAGGAGAAGAAGAAGGAGGAGAAGGAGGAGAAGGAGAAGAAGGAGGATGAGATGGAGGAGAAGGAGAAGAAGGAGGATGAGATGGAGGAGAATTAGGAGAGAGAGAAGAAGGAGTAGGAGAATCAGAATGGGGGGGAATGAGATAAAATGAGGGGAATGACGGGAAAGAATGGTAGTAAAATAGAGGGAGGAGGAGGATAAGAATGAAAAGAGAAAAAGGAGGAGGTCGAGAAATTGAAGGAAGAGGTGAGTGGAAAGAGAAGGATAAGAAGCAGGAGGAAGTGAAGATAGATAGATAGATAGATGGATAGATAGATAAATGACTTTTATTTGTGCACTTTACAAGTAATAAAAGTGCTTTGGGCGAAGTTGAGGCATAAGAGCCCCCTCTTCCACTTAACCCACAAGCAAGGGTTGTGAAGAAAGGGTTGCGAAGATGAAAGTGGGAAAGGGCAAAATGATGGAGGAGAGAAAAAAAAGAAGAAGAATAAGAAGGGAGAATGAAAAATAAAAGGGAGAGGAGGACGGATAAAAGAAGGAGGAGGAGGATGAGGGGGAGGAGGTGAAGGAGGAGGAGGAGGAAGAGGAGTAACACAAAGCAGGAGGAAGAGGAAAACGTTAAAGTTAAGGAAGAGCAAAAAGAGGGAGAAGAAGGAGAAGAAGAAAGAAGTAGGACATATAGAAAAAATAAAGAGAGAAAAAAATAAGACAAATGAAGCTCATTCAGTAAAGCAAACAATACTCGAGTGTAATAATCATAAACATGTAGTGGAATGTAGTTATTCGTGCTGCTCCAAAGTCATACAATTTTCCTGAACTCTTGCTTTATTTTGCAATAGATTTTTGCGATTGATCGCAAAGTTTTATATCTTTTTCAATGACAATCTCTTGTAATCTCTTTTTCTTTCTCTCTCGCGCACTACCTCTATCTATTTCTCATTATGTCTCTCTATCTACCACTTTCTCTCTAGCACATGGTCATTCTCTTGAACTCTCTTTCTCTTACTTTCTCTCACATACACTCACTCACTATCTATATTTTCTCTCTCCCCTCTACCATCTCTCACACACTCTCTCTCACTCCTCATCTTTTGAACTTCTCTTTTAAACATCTATCAAATTTCTCTCTTTTAAACTGAAGAGAGAAATTAACGTACCTATAGCACTGAATGCCAAGTTCATGAATAGTTGGATTGGTAGAGGTGGCCCAATGTCTTGGTCGCCAAGAAGCTCAGACCTCACTCCGATGGACGTCTTATTGTGAGGATACATTCAATTCAATTCAATTTATTTATTATCAACAATACATAATAAGACATTCATATATTCAAACAAAAATCACATCACTTCTTATCATAATAATGAATAAAACATAAAACATCATAAATGAAATAATTGTTACATCCCTCTTTAAGCAAAGCTTGTGCTGAGGAATGGTGCATCTCTAAAATGCCAATATCATATTAGACATTGAATTAAAAAATAACATGTATACTACAAGAAACCTGAAAAAAAACATATCTGTTCTGCTCATTATACAAATGTTAGTATATTAAAATAAATGTTAGTATAGGCTATTGGTTTGAAATATACAACCGAATATTAAAAACATAGTTTACGGCGAAAAGATTCCTGACATAGTGTAACGATTACTGCTGTTATGACAACTGCAACTCAAGAAATACTTCTCCGCACGTGGTGCGAAATAGATTAAATGAACTCGATGTTTGACTCGTGTTAGATTAGACTCGAGTTAGATTAGACTCGATGTTTGCCGTGCAACTAATGGAGCACATATAAAACCTAATAAAGGTATGTAAAAAAAACTGACAACCTCTACCTTTGTTTTAATACCATAAGCAATCCTATATAATGTTCATTCTAGTCGGAGTTGTGATTTAAAGAAAAACACGAGTGTTCTTTTTCGATGATCCTGTACTTGACAATTGAAATGTTATGCTTGTCATGATTTATTCAATTCTACATTAATTCTTCAAGTTTCATCTGTTCAGTTTTGAGGAAGTGATGGCCATGAGCCGTAGCAGGTATCTGTTCAATCAGATAGAGATAAGCTGCGTTCTCCCGGGCACTCTCTGTAAATGTACCGATTAGATTGGCCTGCAAAAAAGGACACTGTTCATTGCTGTAGAATCACTTCCCCGGTGGTTCGGAACCCACCTGAAATGTAGGTCCAGCTCATCAATCGCA
>OX418216.1:162421413-162468645 GCA_948455865.1 Conomelus anceps
AGAGTAAGAGAAAGGCTATAATCATTCATAAGAGAGAGAGAGAGAGAGTGAGAGTGAAAGTGAGAGAGAGAGTGAGAGAGAAGGAGTGAGAGAGTGTGTGAGAGTGAATGTGAGGAGGGTGTAAAATGAAGTGAATGGCTTGCAGCAGTATGAAAACCTGTCACCTGGCGGGAGGTCTGCACTTTCATCATGAAGAGTGAATAGTCACTGCATTTGAGCATTTCTCGGGTGGAGAGCGGTTTAATTGATCCCCGGCTAGCTTGCCCCCCCCCCCCCCCCCCCCCCACCCCTTTCCAAGCCATACACGCTCTGCTCGTGTAATCACACTCTTTTCTCAGATTATTGGGTACTAATTCTGAAAGGACAACCCTAATTCTTCGTCCATGAATTTTTAGGAATCTCATAAAGAAAACAGTAAATCCATCTACAAAAATTTAAGAAAAAACTACTAAATGATACGGAATTGTTTAGACATAGTCTGGCAGCTATATTTCAACACTCTGAACTAATAAATGAAATCACTAATTCCAATCTATTTACTACCTCTGAACCAACAAAAAAGGAATTGAATCTTTATTGTGTGATATATGATTTCAAACGTCTTTTTTAAACAATAAAAACAGCATGAATATTAATTAAAAACGAAATTCTTCTATTTGAAATGGGAAACTTAATAAATATGATATCAATCGACCGCCATTTTGAATACGAAAAAGCTGGAATAATTAGTAGAGGTGGTATCATAGAAATGGAAAAATGCCATTATTTTTGTTTCAACAAAATCTTCATTGAAATAAATATATAAATAAGATATATATTATTGGAATAAATAAAATTATTTATTTGAAGTCGAGTGTCTCCTTTTTAATGGGCAACCCTGGAAACATTTAGAATATACAGTATATTTGGGAAGTGGTAGTCGTGAGCCGTAGCAGGTATCTGTTCAATCAGATGTACATAAGCTGCGAGCTCCTGGGCCCTCTTTGTAAGGGTGACCGATTGGCAAGCACAAAAAAATTTCTGCTGTTACATTACTTTCCGTTGGTTTGAAACCCACCTAGAACTATAGATCCTGCTCATCAATCACCATCATCCAATTCATCACCCACGCAAAGTTCACAGACCTATGTGGGCTTCATCATTAGAAAAAAAAAATTATATTAAGGTCCCTGTTGGCTGAGCCAATCTTGTAAGGATGAATTAGGATGACTGTCTTTAAATAGCCTATATGATAGAAATAGCCTATATGATAGAAATAGCCTATATGATAGAAATAGCCTATATGATAGTGGTTTGATCTTATAATTGTTACGGGTTCTTCTGGCTAAAATAAGGCTGGAAAAATTAAAGTTCACACTTGCACTTTATTTACACAAATTAGTCTATTTACACACACTAATTGTAAGTTCAATTAATGAAGAAAAACATATCAACAAATGACAAGCTAATACTTATTTTCAGTAATTATTTACAAGAATCAATGAATAATTAATTACAGGCTGATCAATAACAAAAGAAACAAGAGTCCAATAAACTGTACAATAATGTAGAAAGAAATGATAAAAAGAGCAACTAATCACTTACAAAACACAGTCCAATTCGTTATTCGACAATCCCAAATAATATCACTTAACACAACGTCTTTTAACTATTAGTAAGCTGCACAAACAGTAAACACTTGTCTCTCCACTTTACACTGGAATCGAGCATTGTTTACTCCACTGGCACGAGATCTGTAAAACAATCTGACACGCGGGTTTGTAAACTGACTAGCTTGTTCACGTGGACTTCTTTATATAGCTGTTATAGTTGTATAATTCCAAGAATTGGTGGCTTCTCGATGCTTCAAGAATGCTGTGGAAGGTTACAGAATATAGACCTCGATTGTTCAGAAAGTCTGAAGAAATCTCGAGAAATTGAATTGAGTGCAAGGGACACAGATATGAAGAATAGGAGTGAGAAAGACACCTAACGAGAGTGAACGAGAGGAATTGGATTGAAAATCACGTTTGTCCATGAAAACAATGGAACGATCTACGTAGAACAAGTACACAAATAACTACTGCTTTGTTTGCTTTTGTAACATTATTTTTTCCATTTTTTCGAAGATTTCTTTATTTGGTAAAATATACCTTGACAATATATATTTTATATA
Source organism: Conomelus anceps (assembly GCA_948455865.1). Classification (NCBI taxonomy): domain Eukaryota; kingdom Metazoa; phylum Arthropoda; class Insecta; order Hemiptera; family Delphacidae; genus Conomelus; species Conomelus anceps. Next base: position 162,423,569 of record OX418216.1, read on the forward strand.
TATGTATATATTTGTGCCCCAGAAAATAAATAAGTTGGCCAGTAACTTAACTTGAAAGTAATAAAGAAGTTCTATCCTGATTTTGAAGAGTTTACATCTACCTGGTTCACGTTCTATAAATGAAAATCTCCATTACATTGAACGTGACGAATTATTTCAAAATTTTTTACACAATATTGGCAATAAACAAACCCAATAGTATCAAGAAATTGACAATAATTATTTATTGTTCAATTCAAATCAATATTATTGAAGTGAATAACAGTGTTCATAGCCAGGTTTATTTGAGGTAGTTTATTGTCAGTGATCTACAGGTATCAATGGTTATCAGTGTCACAGAGCTAACTTTGATCAAACTTGATGGGTTGTCGCTAGAATTTGAATCATATTCCATCATTTGAGCAGTAAATTTCTGTTCAACAGTACTGTTTTAGAGAGTTATGATGATGGGAGTTGGAAAACTTCAGTTAATTTCATTTTATTTCAACCACATCAACAAGAACTGATCAACAAATAAACATTTTTTTTGTAGATTACGTCTTGAAAACTCCAGTTGAGACAAGTCAGATCAACAATTATACAATCGTATACACTAGTTATCATAATTACTATATCAATTAGTTGTGGTGGGGCTTAATTTTGATGTGAAAGGAACTCTTGAACACTTAAAAAAGCTTTATAAACCAGAAATTATTGCAGTTGTTTTTTTAAATATTTCGATATTTCAAGACTCTATGAAAACTGGAGAAGCTTGTTGTAGAGTTTCCTACAAATATAACTAGGTTTTTGTTTGAATAATCTACTATTGTGACAAACCAGGTAATAATCTTCACAGCTTCTTGTATTATAATCGTGTAAGTCAAAAGTTTGGTTAATGTCACTCTTTTTTAAATATAAAGTAGCTTCATACACATATAAGCAGGGTACAGTTGAGAGAACAAGTTTCTTGAACAATGGCCTACATGAATCTAATATACGTACTCTTTCCATAAACCTGACCGCTTTCTCTTGGATCTTAAACGCACTATAAAGGTTTTGTTTTGATGAATCACCCCATACTAAGATAGCATACCCAACACGTGACAGTAAGAAGCCATAGTAAGCTGTAACAAGTAACTTTTTGTCATTCAATCTAGCTAGCTGTCGCAGGACAAATACACCAAATGAAATTTTACAACACATTTTCTCAGTGTATTGAGCCACTTGTCTATCCAACGAAACTCCTAGAAATGCAATATTTTCTTTCTGGTCTAGTTGACTATCGTTTACAAACACGTTTATAGCCCTATCTTTAATTGAATTATGTTTGTTTTGAATTTGCACTCTTATATGGGCACTCATTTCTAAATTATCTACAACAGAATTGCTGAAATATGTAATGTATTGTCTTAAAAAAAAGGGCTCTACCTCCAATTAGGTTAACGATTGACATATAACAAAAAAGCAATCGCCATCAGCGAGAATGTATCATGAATAAGTATAATGAATAATTATATCATTGAAAAAAAACGAAGTTGTGATCAAATAGAATATTGTTGACATAATTTTCATTTCAAAATAATTGACCAAACGAAGGGAGGTCTCTGTTTCAAGTCAACAGTTTTGCATTTGTTTTTTTGTAACGCATTTATGGCTAAACGCGAGGAACAAAAATTCTATAACATTTTGCATGTATCTTCCTTCAAGAAATGCCCAGCGATGTATGCGTAAGGATTTTCGAAATTCGCTTGGACTTGAAGGATATTTAAAAGGGGAAATAAGTGAGGCTCTTAGGCATTCTTCTATGGGAACATATTATGATATTCAAAATGAATTTCTCCATCATATGAAATTGAAATCAGATTCATAGATAGTCAGGTTGCTTCCACTATATTGTTACGGGTTCTATGTCTAAAATAACGCTGGCAACACTCAAATTTATCACTCGCACTTTATTTACACAAATAATCATAACACTCACTGATCAGTAATGTCTTACAGAAAAATAAGCAATTAAAAACAGATAAATCGATTTTCTTTACTGTACAAAAATCAATCACTGAATATTAAAAGGCCGATCTAATGTTAAATAATAACTGTTCAATAAACTGTCCAATAATATTCAAAAAGAATCGTCGAGAAAGAACAATCTACCGTAGCACAAGTCCGTAATACAGTAATAGGTAAAAGAATTATCACTATAGAACTGTCAAGAGAATTATCACTACAGACAACGAAAGTTCATTGCATGGTTTGTAATAGCGCCAAAGGGATTGCACTGTCCGTATTAACAGGAACTGTCACTACTGCCACTTATCAACGTAGAACAACAACTGAACTAGCTTACAAAAGTCTCTCTCTATTTATATGATTTTCCATAATTGAAATATCTCTCGATTTTTCTATCAACTTCTACCGAATTCTAAAATAAACATTCAGGGACCCTCGCACCTTTCACAAAATTCGATGAGACTCCATTAATTTCTAATCAAACAACTAGAACATTCTACAAAGATCCAAGTGAACACCATGAAAGTGTCAAAAGCAGAGTAATTAATTGCTTAGAAGTGAACATTTACATAGCAGATAACACCGAGAACCACTGTTTCTTCTTTCTCTCCATTTTCGTTTTCATTACAATATGTATGAAGTTTTCATTCATAAGGATAATAATATTTGTTTAAGAGAAACAAATATATTTCAATCAAGTATAATAAAAAGTGATCAAGTGATTACTAAGTAAATTAAATAAATTTTATTAATATTGCATGCTTATAAACTTATTCATCAGGTATCTGGAATCTAATTTAAGCAATCAGCTGTCTCGCAAATAGATAACACGGCTTTTTTCAGGTGGTACAGAGTGTCTTTTGTTAAAAATAGACATGAAATAGTTCAGGCTAATTACATCAAGGGTAAGGTGTGATGACTGTGTTCGATTTTGCGATGGTGATTATCATTGAGTACACAGTGAATACATCAATCAACAAAAAAACAAAGTTTCAATAGAATAAAGTAGCATTACAAAAAATATTATTTTGAACATAGGTATGTATATAGCAGCAAAATCTGCAAAATATAATCGATTGTCTGGAGTTTGAAGGGAAAATTCGTACTAGAGAGTTATTCGTCTTGAGAGGTCGTTTTGCCAAGATAACAATATTAGTGGAGGCTACATAAATTGTTAAGAGGACTTCGCTATTTGGAAGTTCGTTGTGCAGAAGTTTGACTTTATTTTGAATGACATAATGTTCATAAATTATTGTAGAGTACTGGACCAATTTCAACATATTTTTCAGCAATGGTAGAGGTTGAGAGGAATTTATCTACGACCATGTCATAATGTATTCATTACAGTTTCACAATTGATGCCAAAACAGCTGTCTTTTCGAAATGCTTTTTGAAACCCGTTGTATAAAGAGCTCATTATAGTACAGGTTCTACATTATAACACGGGTTCTGGACCAATCAGAAGCATTTTTGATGGAATCAATATCGTAATTCAATATTGTGAAACTATCAGCTGATTTCATCAAACTGCTACACCAGCTGCTTTAACCTAACAATCTACTATAACTTCTTGTATTTGAGATGGAGAGGTAAGGTATCTCTGAACGGCCACAGGTAAAATGAAATTGTTTTAATTAAATGTATACTAGTGGTCGTAGATAAAATAGTGTATGCAACGATTTTATTTGGCCATTAAAGCACTCGTGAGATATTTATAACACTCGCATTCGCTCGTGTTATAACTTACATCTAACTCGTGCCTTAATAAGGGTCAAAATTAAATCGTTGCATAAACTACTATAATTATATTGGTGTAAAAAAAGAAATTATTAGAACTGAGAAGATTGTAAACTTAGTGAGTCTCGTTAATGAAAAGTAATAGTAATAATTGATGAATAGGAATGAATGATTTAATAATATGATGGAAGAATATGGAGGAGGAGGAGGAGGAGGAGGAGGAGGAGGAGGAGGAGGAGGAGGAGGAGGAGAAGGAGGAGGAGGAGGAGGGAGAGGAGGAGGAGGAGGAGGAGGAGGAGGAGGAGGAGAAGAAGTAGAAGAAGTAGAAGAGGACAAGGAAAATAGAGAAGAAGAGGAGGAAGAAAAGGAAGATTTATAAGAAATAAAAGAAGAAGAAAAATTAGGAGGTGTAATATGAAGAAGAAGAAGAAGGAAAAAGAAAGAAGAAAGAAGAAAGAAGAAAGAAGAAAGAAGAAAGAAGAAAGAAGAAAGAAGAAAGAAGAGAAAGAAGAAGAAGAAGAAGGAAAGAGAAAGAAGAAGAAGAAAGAAGAAAGAAGAAATAAGAAATAAGAAAGAAGAAAGAAATAAGAAATAAGAAAGAAGAAAGAAGGAAAGAAGAAGAGAAAGTAGAAAGAAGAAAGGAAGAAGAAAAGAAAGAAGTAAGAAGAAAGAAGAAGAAGAAAGATGAAAGAAGAAAGAAGAAAGAGAAGAAAGAAAGAAAGAAGAAAGAAGAAAGAAGAAAGAAGAAAGAAGAAAGAAGAAAGAAGAAGAAAGAAAGAAGTAAGAAGAAAGAAGAAAGAAGAAAGAAGAATAAAGAAGGAGAAAGAAGAAAGAAGAAGAAAGAAGAAGAAAGAAAAAGAGTAAAAAGCTGGAAAATATATCAAAAGAGTGAGATGAAGATCACAGAATTAGATGGTGATGAAGGAACAAAACGAACATAATATGACCTTTCATCATGAAGCTGGTAAAGATCTATCTGTTAAAGAAGTTTTACGGGTGGGGGCGAGGGGGGGGATCAGCCACTACTAATGTTAGAATCTTTGCGTGGGATAGACTTGGAATGGTAGAGGGGAGGGGGTACGGCTGAAACCCCCGAAAGGGGGACCAGGGATTTCCTGTGAACTAGCTCTGTTATATACAGGGGTCTGTGTTGCATGGTAACGGTCTGGGTAACGCGCTGAGGGTTTTCCTGGGTAGGGACGGTTGCTAGGATGGTGTATCATCGTGGATGGACATGGTGGACGGGTGATGAAGGATGGGGAGGAGGATTGGTGATGAAGGAAGGGAAGGAGGATGGTTGATGAAGGATGCGAGCAGGAAACCGGGAGAGCTGGGCGACGGTGATGATCAGAGAGAAAGAGACTGAGTGTGTGAGAACGTTGAGTTGCCGAGAGAGTGCGAGGAAATTAGTAAGTGATACACAGTGAGAGAGAAAATACTCTGACAGGACGTGTGAGAGAGACAAATGAGAAGAGATCTCTGAAACCATGGAATTTCTAATACGAAAGAGTGGGAGGGAGTGTGAGTAAAAGACAATGAGAGAGTGAGAGAGAGAATAATCGGATAGGACGTGTGAAAGAGAGAATCAAGAAGAGACCTCTGGAACGATGGAGCTCATAATATGAAAAAGAGGGAGAGTGAATGAGTAATAGACAGGGAGAAATAAAATACTCGGAAAGGACGTGTGTGAGAGAGAGTGAGTGCGAAAGAGAATCGAGAAGAGACCTCTGGATGGAGCTAGTAACACAGCCCGGATAGAGCAAGCAAGCTCTGGGAGGCACACTGCGGCTTTAGTTCACCCAGACTCCGGTTGGAGCGCTAGTACAGTTTTCCCCATAGCAACCAGCCCTTCAATCCTGAGATGCGTACGAAATATCGGCTATTATCATACTAGAGATCGGCAGCTAACTCCTGTGTTTTCCAACGCACTTATCCTCTTCAACTTACACAACAATTTCCCACAATTTTCCAATAGCTTTCCCTCTGTCAGTAAGTCATAGTTTTCCATTGTGTTTGTCATGATCGGCTCCATTCGTCTCATAGGCCCCCGTCACACTGTGCACCCCATCTCGGACCCCAGCTGTCATGTCAGGATCGGACCTTGATTTCTGAACTTCCAACTCTCGAGAATGACAGCTCCCTGATATCAGTGCGTGTCACCATAATAACTACAGGTGAGGGATTTTCCGCTTTTAATACCAACTCATTTAGAGGGCCGGCTGCGCTCTAGCTTCGCTTCTTATGTATAAAATAAAGGCAGTTATTTTATAAATGATGGAACATATAAATAATTGGATAATAGATAATTATCTCTTTAACATCAGTCACAATTATATTATAGTTCCTTATTCTGCTTCTTTTCCTTTTTCTCGTAACTATATTATTATAAACTGTACTTTAAGAACTGATACTCTCACCCGGCGGACAGGGGTTTCCCTTGCTGGGTGGTGCCAGGAAATTTTAATTTTATCGCAAAATTGTTTAATAAAATTTTCTTTTGACTGTATTATTAAGTATTCGTTTTAAAGATTTTTTGTAATTGTTTTTTATTAGCAATTAAGATGTATTTCAAAGCATTAAGACGTACATTTACAATGATTGAACAATTCTTAGATGATTAATGGAATTCCTTTGATACACCTTTATTCTTCTTTGTAGTGGCAAAAGATAGTGTAGTCATAGATAGTGATAGTGATATTGTAGTGGTGATATTGGTGGAAGATATCCATAATGAGTAATTAAATAGGACATGGAGTTGTCACAAGTTGTTTCACTTCAAGTTGATCCAACTAGTTTTAAGTTATTTCAAAGACTTTGAAATTTAAGCTCCTCATTTTTTGAGGATGAGGCCCACATATGTATGAGACCTGTGCGTGGCTAATGAGTTGGATTATATTTTGATATTTATTGATGACTATTTCATTAGACAAAATTATTGATTTATTGATGATTGATGAATTGTACCTACAGTTTTAAGTAGTTTCCGAACCCCCGAGAAGTGATTTAACAGCGGAGAACAAAAAATAATGTTTTGCTGGCCGATTCAATCGGCCTATGGTTCTGCAGTTTTTTATTGACTTTGAGATTTAAGTTTCTTATGATCCTGTATGTATATTTTAATCACATTATCTTGTTTTTCATTGTTTTTTAAGTGCTTACGTTTTGTAATTATGTTTTGAATGTTACTCTTAATTATTTCAAATTCATTTCAAAGCATTCAGTTATAAAACTATAACAATTGTACAATTCTTTGATAATTATTTCGTGAAACATCTGCAACACATCTTCATTTAATTTTTCAACTTGAGTTCAAGTTTTTTCATTGACTTTGAAATTAGAGTTTCTCATGATCCTAAAAATAAGCATATGACTTTTATTGGTGGGGAGACCCTTATGCGTAGTATGATCCTGTGTTTTTATCACAATATCTTACTTCTCATTGTTCTTTAAGTGCTTACGTTCCATGATTATGTTTCAAGGACTAATAATTATTCAAAATTCACTATGTTATGAAGCGCATTCATATACTTCTGTCTTTCTATTGTGTTTGTTTTGTTTGACTAAGATATATTCTATTCTACATACAATTCCGTTATGAATATTTCAAATTTTTTTTTTTTTTGAAGATTACGTCTTGGAGACTCCAGTTAAGGAGTATAAGACAAGTCAGATCAACAATATTATACACTAGATACCATAATTACTTCAATTAGTTGAGATGAGGCTTAATTTTGATGTGAAAGGAACTCTTGTACACTATAAAAAGCTTTATCAACTAAATATTTCTTCAATTGTTTTTTAAATATTTCTATATTTTCAAGACTCTTCAAAAACTGCGGTAGCTTGTTGTAGAATTTCCTACCAATATAACTAGGTTTTTGTTTGAATAAGCTACTATTGTGACTCACCAAGTGATAATTTCCTCGGCTTCTTGTATTATAATCATGTACATCAAGATTTTGGTTAATATCATTCGTTTTTACATATAAAGTAGCTTCATACACATATAAGCAGGGTACGGTTAGGAGACCAAGTCTATTGAACAACGGCCTGCATGAATCTAATCTATTTACTCTTTCTATACACCTAACCGCTTTCTTTTGGATCTTAAACACCCTATCAAGATTTTGTTTTGATGAATTACCCCATACTAAGATAGCATACCTAATATGTGACAGTAAGAGCCCATGGTGAGCTGTAAAAAGTAACTTTTTGTCATTCAATTTAGCGAGCTGTCGCAGGACAAATACCCCAGATGAAATTTTACTACATATTTTCTCAATGTATGAAGCCCAGGTCAATCGCCTATCCAACGTAACTCCTAGAAATGTAATTTTTTCTTCCTGGTCTAATTGATTCTCGTTTACAAACACGTTTATAGCCCTATCTTCATTTAAATTATGTTTGTTTTTGAATTGAAGGTATTGGCATTTTTTACTATTTATAGTTAATTTCAACTGATTTAAAAATTGGACAATGGACTGCACACCTATATGGGCACTTATTTCTAAATTATCTAGAATGGAATTGCTGAAAATGAGTGATGTATCATCAGCAAATAAGAGGGCTCTACCACTAATTAATTCTTTAGGTAAACGGTTGACATATAAAAAAAAAAGCAATGGACCTAGTATTGACCCCTGAGGCACTCCAGCTTGCACCTCTAATTTATTAGATTTATTCTTTACTATACTATTACCAACTACTGTAGTTGGTTCTACACATTGTTTTCTCCCAATAAGATATGATTCAAACCATTTCAGCTCAACCCCATTTACACCTACATTTTGCAGTATTTCCAATAAAGTTCTATGATTAACACAATCAAATGCCTTTGACAGATCTAAGAAGATTGCAGTAGCTTTATCACCTGAATCTATTATATCTATTAGTTTTTCAACTAGAGAAACTATGGCTGTTTTTGTTGATCTCCCTTTCTGGAAGCCATGCTGTTCATCACAGATAAAGTTAGCCTCTTGAAGGTGCAGAAGTAACCTATTTAGAACTACTCTTTCAAAAATTTTACTTATTACATTTAAAATACTAATGGGCCTATAGTTTTCTACCTTTTCTCTATCACCACTTTTGAAGATTGGCAAGATCTTCCCCTCTTTTAAGATATCTGGAAAAACACCTTGTTCTAATGAACGATTGATGAGATGAATCAAAGGGTCTAACAATTGATCTTTACATTCTTTCAGAATTTTACTGGATACCCCATCCATTCCTACAGTTTTTTTATTATTTAAACTATCAATGATATTTGACAACTCGTCTTGGCATACTGGGTGGAATTTTAATTCGTTCTGAATCCCCTCAGTATTCCTCATGTTTGCATCACTAATACCTGTATTAAGAGATTTTTGAAGATCCTTAGCAACCAGTTGATAATATCTGTTAAAGAAATTACAAATGTCTACACTATCATCAATATATTTGTTATTCTCGTTAATTATTCTGGGGACACTAGTATAAGCATCTACATGAGCTACTTGCCTATTTTTTTTTATTACATCCCACACTGCTGTGTTAAAGTACACACTATTATTCAAAATTTCAGCTGTTTTCTTACATTTCGCTCTTTTCACTTCTCTTGTATAATTTTTCTTTAGAGCTTTGTAATTATCTTCACTTAACATATTTCTAGATAGTTTGAATTCATCATATGCATCTTTAACCCTATTTCTTTCTGCAAGGATATCATCAGTTATCCACTCTTCAATCTTGTCTAATTTGTTCTTTACAGGGACTTTTATAACTGGACAACTCATAGTAATATGAAACCTTAAAATATTAATGAAACTATCATATTTGTTATTTAAACTATTGCTATTGTAAACCCTACTCCAGTTTTCTTGTAGCAGATTCTTCTTCAAACAATCGATATTCCCCTGTTCACATTGTTGAATTTCTTTCATTACTCTACTCTTTTTAATTGATTTATGACCTTGCAACCCCACCTCTAAAATTTGATAGTCATGATCAGATAGTTCCGAGCCGCCTAATCTTGTTTTAGAGTAATCTATATTAGTAAGAATGTTATCAATTATTGTTTGTGATGTTCTTGTGACTCTTGTATATTCATGAACTTTTATTTCCAAGTTATTCATGCATATAATATCCTTTAAATCTTCTGTCATTTTATTCTGTGTTGCAAAGTCTGTATTGAAATCTCCCGCTACAATAACGTTTGTAAAACGAGTAGTAGTAATCTCTAAAAGCCTATTGAATAGTTCACAAAAATTGTTCCATTCCCCATTTGGTGACCTGTAAATACCTAACGTTACTTTGTAACAGAGGGTTAAATGTAATAGAGGCCCGGCTGTGCTCTAACTTCGTTTTCTTAGGTATAAAAGCAGTTATTCTATTCTATAATTCTGTCACGAGGATAATAAAATAGAGCTGAATGTATATACAGAATAAATCATGAATTACAACCACAATCAAATTCATCACAATGCAAAATTTTGTCATAGAAAGGCTCCAGTTTCGGAAAGGGCAGGATGCCTAATGAACTACATTACCAGTCTCTATACCAGTATAGACCATAATGAGTCTCTATACCAGTCGTATACAGCTTTTTCATTCAAAAGCGGGGTTTGTGGATGCTCACCCAGGAAATTCTCGAAATATAATCCCTCTGAAAATTCATTAGACATAAGCACTCTAGACTTGATTTATTCATTCTAACATTATTTTAACCCACATTGTGTGTCAAAGTGATTTCGTTCTAGTTTTTGCATCATTGTCAATCTGGACTCTGGTGCTGAAATTCTATTATTGAAGTAGCCAAACTACAAGCAACACCTGTTTGGCACTATTTTCACCCTGCTATTCTTGACCCCTCACCTTACCTCATACTACTGTATTTTAAAAGTCTTTTAAAAGGAAAAGAAGAAGTTTAAATCTTTAAAACAATATTTTTAGCGATTCAAGACACATCTTGTTAAAAATTCCTCCTAAGGGCTTGCTAGAATTCACAATTTTTCTTGTCTCAGGGTCTCTGGAAGTGATCTATCCCCTTGATTTCCCCAGTAGTTACACCACTGATTTTGGCGCATGCGTACAACTTACTTGTAACTGAGCTAATGTCGGGGGGGGGGGGGGGGGAATTTGCATTGATTTGTTTAAACTTTCTATTGTTGCAGACATTTAAATATAAACTAGTGGAAACGTCTCCTTTTTTCCAGAATGTAACCAGTTATCACCTGATACTCAACCAGCGCTCTACTTCTCGGTGAAAACAATGTTCGTGATTTTCAACGATAAAAACAGTAGGGTGGTTATAGAACTGATCAAATTCAAGACAACCACAACAAATAAGCTGAAAAAACTTTTTGCAATCGGTAAGAACAGTTTTAAGAACAAGAAAAACTATTATCCAGTTGCAGAAGATGAAAAGTATAGTTCGGAACGCGGTGGTGATATTGAGACACTTGTTTGCTTTCAATGAATGAATTTCCGTCATTTGGATTTCTCTGAAAAATTGTTTCAAGTGAGAAATATTTGGCAAGAAATATTTGACCATTCGGCAATCACTTACTAACTGAAAAGATTCAAAGACAATATTTTGACAACATTAATTTTGGTTGAGCAAATAAAATTTGGCGGCAATATTGTCTTAGCGGGAAATCGTTTATTCATTGAATATTCAAACATTAATAACCTTCATTAATGGAGGTTAATAACCTTCACCTATTCAATGGAGTTTTGAAGAAGAACCTTTCTTTTGCCTGAACATATACTTTGCAGATTGAAATTTTAAAAGTTAAAAATGGTTGAATTTAACAGGAAAATATAAGACTGGAAAATATACTGTAAATATCTTCCCCCAAAAGACTTTCACACTGGAAAACAGTAATTGAACACTTTGAAAACTATCGACAATTGTCTAATTTTGGCAAATTTTCAGAAAGTTTGGCGGCCATCTTGTAACAGCATTGAACAAATTATATTTAACTGGAAGTAGTTGCAAGCAATATTGTTTCAGTAGGAGATATTGACCGACCATCTTGTTTTTACGAGAGTTATTAGTCAACCATCTTCTTTTGGCAAGAAATACTGTCCAGCCATATAAATTTGGTGAGAAATATCAGTTATAAACTTTTATTTCGCGGGAAATACTACTTGAACATTTTGTTTTTTGCGGAAGTGCAAATCAAGCATATTTTGGCGGGAAATATTCTCCAATCAATTTAATTTGGCAGGAAATATTTGTCAATCATTTTGTTTAGGTGGGGAATATTTGTCAACCATTTAGTTCTGGCGGGAATGATTGTTTACAAGCCACAATCCCAGTGCTCAATCATAAACCAATTACAGACTGAAGTATCTCAAAGCAGTTTTTTGTGACAATTTGTGATCACGTAACAATCCCTGTCCTGCAGGCACAATTTTGATCTTGAGTGACAGTTTTTTGCACCATCAGCAATGCGGCTATCAGATTTTCGATTTTTAGCCACAAACTATAACCTCCTGAAAATCTTTCTACTACTAGTGTTCATTTGTAACTATTTTGTGGACTGCAACCCTGATGCAAAAAGACTTTACGACGATTTGCTAAGCAACTACAATCGACTGATTAGGCCGGTTAGCAACAATACAGACACTGTACTGGTGAAGTTGGGACTACGGTTGTCGCAGCTCATCGATTTGGTAAGTTCTGACTCGACAATTTATTATTCTCTTTTTAACAATTGTTGTTCTTGTCAAATTGCATGTTATGATGTAATGTAATGCATGTGATGTATAATCCGAGTCGAAAGTCCAAATAAAAGCGTGTCTGGTACTCTTACAACAAATTTCTTAGCTATTTTAAATCAGGTGTTGAAAATAATGAAGAATAGCACAATTTATTTAAAAAAATATGTATCATTTCAGACTACTTTGAACTTTGAAAACTACATTAGATAACAACTAATGGAAGGTCTTCTAATTTGTAGGAATAAGAGTAATTTCGAAATAATCAATCTTGTCCACATTCACCAATCTTATAAAATTGTAGCATTTTACAAAAAAGCTCGAGACAAAAACAAAACAGATTTGAATTTAAATTTGAATAACTAGGGCAAATACATACTTGTAATTCGTGTGTGTCAATCAATTAAAAATTTGATAAAATTGTAGCATTACGTGGAAAAGCTTGAGACACAAAATAAATTTGAATTTGAATATCTAGGGCAAAAACACATATTATATACTGTATGTTACTAACAAGATGGCTAGTGAGTGTGAGGATGCTTATACAGTGGAGCTTCCATACTAGAGTATCACAGAGTAACAATGAGCAGACTTGATATACTTTAGTGATAATGAGCGTATAAGTGGGGAGACCCCATTAGGTGTGGTTCAATCTCGCCGTTGAAATCATGACATTGTTTTGGTGACCAAAAATTTAGGGTGGTTCCCAAACCAAGAAAGAAAAGAGATAAAACAGATGAGAAGAAGTGGTTTATTATATTGAAGTTGTAAAAATTGTTTACTATATTATGTCACGTTCTAGATATACAGATTAAATTGAATCGGGCAACTTGCTGGTATTTTCCATCAAAATATTATCATCACTAACCTAACCTAACCCAACCAAACCTTACCTAACCTCACATAACTCAACCTGACCCAACCCAATCTAACCTAACCTAAAAATGTTTTAATTCACAATATTTTTATTCCCATCAACTGTTCAGGTTGTTGTGGTAGGATTTGATTAGACTTTTCAAAGCGCAAATAAGTAAGATAAGGAGGCTAATCTCTTACTGCTGTTCTTGGAGCGTAGGGAAAAGATGTTATTTTTAATTCACCTGAGATTCAGCGCTATCTTAGCGGGAGGTTTTTTGTAGCGAGAATCACCCTTAAATTCTCAGAGAAAGCTTAAGAGATTTCAAAAGAAGCAGGAGTGTCTAAAAAGCTCAAAGCCGTAGTTTGCCACTTGTGAAATACTTGCCTCTTCAGACCTTTCTACTATTTCTCTACGACCCCCAATCATCACTCTATTTTTCCTCTACTTCTTCTTCTCATTCTTCTCCTTTTTCTATTTCTTCTTTTTCTTATCCTCCTCCTCTTTTTCTTCTTCCTCTTCCTCCTTCTTCTCACCTTCTTTTTCTTCTTCATCCATCTCCTTCTACGCATGATATTTCCACCTGCAATGCTCCCTTCCCACCAAACGCCACCACTCACCTTTTACTCCGCCATTTCCCCGATTCCCCCGAACCTTTGATACCCTCCACAATCCCCACTTGACATCTCTTAAACTCTTCAACCTGAGCCCATTTTCCACAACCTCGGCTATTCACGCTCATATCTCTATTCATTTTTCACCAGAAAAGGAGTGCCTAGATTTATTCCGTCATATTGGGAGTTCACAGAACATAGCATATCTATTTTCATTGGCCAACAAATACGTGGGTCCCATGTCATATAATGATAATAGAACGCTCATAAAAATATTCAAGACATAGAAAACATTTATCAGTAGAGAATAATCGGTAATTGCGCTTCAAAGTAAAGTTTTTTCAGCAAAACTTTGCCCTAACCTGAGATTTGGACTCTTTAGAAAAGTTTCTAAACGAATAAATTGATGGGCTGGTGCCATCCTCAAATCATCTGTCACAAAGCACTTGTGGACCTCTGTTTATGTGACCCTTTTTCATAATTTTAGTGTGAGTACAAACCCACAGAGTATTATTAATTCTATGTGAAACACTCTGTATGTCTAATATCAATGTATTTCCATTCCATATATGATTTTCACTCACTTGTACTGGAGATACTGGAAAAATGCATTTCACTTTCAAAGAGAAGCGCTTCATCAGCCTCTTTAGAAATGAAATGCATCCCTACAGTATCTCCAGTATAAGTGAGTGGAAATCATATTTTTATTAGAAATACAGTGTGATTTTTGAAATTGGATTGTCCATCAAGTATTTTGTCATGGAAAACATCACAGACTTTGTATATCTGAAATTATTCTAATGTGTTATATTTGGGCTTTCTCTGTTTTGTTGTGTCTTAAAAGATTATTTCCAATAAATGTGTTTTGATTTCATTGTTTTATTGGGTGTGTCTCAAATGCTGATTCTGTAGCACGATTGGCTACCTTTAATCAGGAATTGAATTTTTGAAATCTGATTGATTGTAGGTGATCAAAAAGTATTTGAGATTTAGAAAATGTCTGTTCCTTCTGGATATATGGTTTCTATTCTTCTGAATGTTCATATTTCGAGTTGTTCTGTGCTAAGGTGTGAGCTTTGTCTGAGTCTTGGTGAGATGTCAATGTTCACCTCAATGTCTCTGTTTTGATGTCCATGTTCAGTTGAGTGTTCTCCATGTCTGATCTGTGGATTACATGTTCCATATTTGGAATTGCTACAATGTATTTGGGCTTTTTCTGTATCTATGTGAGATGTCCATGTTCTTTCAAAGTGTTGATGTCCATGTTCAGTTGAGTGTTCTCCATGGCTGATCTGTGGGTTATATGTTCCTTATGTAAAATTGCTTCAACATGTTTGGGTTTGGGCTTTTTCTGTATCTATGTAAGATGTTCTTGTTTTTCAAAAGTGTTGATGTCCATGTAGAGTTGAGTGTTCTCTGTGGCTAATCTGTGGATAAGATGTTCCATATACATTTAAAATTGCTTCAACATGTCTGGGTTTGGGCTTTTTCTGTGTCTATGTAAGATGTTCATGTTTTTCAATGTAATGTGTTGATGTAATCATTCAATTGGGTGTTCTTCAAGAGCTGATATTTGACTCACATGTTCTGTAGTCTATTTATTTCAAATTGCTTTGATGTGTTATGGTTTGGGCTCTTCCTGTGTCAACCAGTATGTGAAATTTGATTTTGGTTTCAATGTCTGTATATAAATGTCTTAAAATGTTTTTTCTCGAAAAGGCTTAGTCTGTGCAGATATATGCACTTTGAATATAAATATTAACAAGTTTCTGCTCTGATAGAGGCTCTTCAAGAGCTGCTATGAATGTGTCTTATAAAACTCGCAGCAATCAGAAGACTCCAACTTGTATCATTTACACCCGATGTTGTGCTGCATGGGTTGTTGTTGGGTGAGCTTATACTTTTGTTTCAAGGACTCAACAAGACTTTTTAAAATCGACCATCCATTCCTGGGATATCTATCAGGTGTCAGATTGAAACTGTGAATTCTTGCAACATATTCATAGCTAATTTCTATTCCAAATAGGAATCATTTTTATCAAGAACTTTGGGAATTAAATAAAAAATTTGACAAGTTGAAAATAAGTCCATATCCTGATTTGAATGATATATCAGTGTATTTAAACCTTGTATTTAATCACATATGTGTCAATTATCCTAGTACTTGGCTATCCACTTGTGAATGGAATCTATGATGTTGAGTCCTTTGAAACTCCATTTAATCAGTTTATTGTCCAATCAATACATAAGAACATTCAAATAAGTTCATTTTATCAGTAATTGATCATAAAAATCGAAAGCCATCAATTATTATGAGCAGAAAGGGGAACATAATATATAATTAATGTAATATTTATTGATGTTTGCTTATTTGTTACTATTCTATCCATTTTACAGTTACTGTTACTATGTTACTGAATACTATTTATTAATATTCAATAACTGTTACTGTTCACATCATTTTCTATCAATGTAGTAGAATTTGATGAAATAGATTTGATAATTCAGATCACTTTCAGTATAGACTATGATGTACTCTAAAGCTGCATCTCCACCAACCAAACATGCTCGGCAAACAGTGTTTGCTGGAATCAGCTAATGTCGCTGAACATTTTTTGGAGTTGGTTTGATGTGGACGCCTTCTCAAACATTATGATCAGTGTGGTGAGGTTAGTGGCGGGAACCTGTTGTTGGTCGTCACTGTTCACTCACAGACCAAACATTTCAATTGAACTCACGAACATGTTTGGTGACCCATATGTTTAATGTTTGCCAGTTTTTTGTATTCGCCAACAATGTTTGGCAGATATGTTCGTTTGGTGGAGACACGGCTTAGTGGTTGTAGAGTTTGAAATAAGCTCTTTTCATATGTATGTTACACTATCAGCCTTCATTTGACAAAAATATTCAAGCTAAAGCAAAACATGATTTTTTGAAAATAAGAGTAATCGATTGTTTAAAATTGAAACTTTATGTGAGAAATTATAGTACAGATATCAAGTTTAGAATATTAAGAATAATTTGAAAAGTATTGTAAAATATTTCACATAAAACCACTCTGGCACAAGCCATATGGCCTACAAGCACAGCTCTTTACAAGGATAATTATAGTTTTGAATAACGGGATTGGTGTACTTTTGTTTCAGTAACCTACTTGTAACAAGACCTAGTGATGAAATTCATAACACTTACATTATGGAGAATGATATAATGTGAAGATGGCCAAGAACATACTATTATGGCTAATAATATAAGGATTTCTCAAACAAAATTCAAAATAATATTCACTTTTTTTGAACTATTTCTATTTCTATTCACTTTCTTTGGACAGTTTTAGCACTTAGTTTTTAAAGTGAACATCTAAAGTTTTAGCAATTAGTTTTAAAAGTGAACATCTACATTAATATTATTATTTTAAAAGAATCAGTAATTGTGCATCAAAGTGGAATTTCTAGTTGAACATGGTCATAACCTAAAATTTGGATTTTCCTATTGAAAATGTGTAAAGAAAGCAGTAGTCACTCAGCTTAATACAATCTACAGTGTAGTATTCTAGCTCAGTGGCAGTAGTGGGCTGTGCCAGTTGTATCTAGACTTGATTGTGTTTTTGTAATAAATTGTGAAATGATGAATGAAATGAAATTATTATGATACATGATTAAAAAATGATAATGATATTATAATGCATAGAAATCAAGGTCATAATATTGCATTCTAGTGTGAGATTGCCACAGATGTAAGATTATGACCATGTAGGCTACTGGTGGAACGGACAGGGATTTGATAACCAGCAAACTAAGTCATAAAAATATTTTCAATTTAGTTAAAAATATTGTGGGTGATTCACTTTTATCGCCAAACTGTAAATGCTTTATTTCTGTGATCCAGGTACCCTAGGTCACGGCCCAGTCAACCTACTGGTCAATCTGCCACAATCTCAATGTTGTTTATAATATAGTTTTTTTTTTGGCTCACAAAATATGAATGGGTTTGAAAGTTCACCATTATCTCCCAGAAATAATAACTAGTAATTTAGATTATTATTATTGTTTGGAAGTCATGCTCACACTTGTTAAATTTACACTAAATATTGTACTCTGTAAATTTCATTTTCTTATATCAAAACTGATCCTGTATTCCTATTTAATATATGATTTTCATTCACTTATTCTAAAGATATCAGGGGAATGCAATCCACTTATAAAGAGAAGCTTTTCTTCAATGAGAATCATATATCAAATAGAAATACAGTGTCAGGTCTGATATTAGATTGTTCATCAAATATTGAATCACGGAAAACATCGTAGGTATTGGTATTGAATTTTTCATTATTAAGTGGTGAGTAATGAAATATCAAAATTTTTAACAGAATATCTGTTTTTGCTTCATGCCTCACATATTATATTTTAACACTACTAGGATTGGAGCCTGATCTTCAATTTTTTAATGTAGCAGGCTACAAAGAACCTACAAGACTACCACAAAATGTGAGCTACAGCTAAATAGAAAACAAGTTTAAAAATTCGGTGTTTTTACCACCAGCAGACAAGTATGCAGCAACACAGAAATACAAATAAAATAAAATAAATTGGTTTCATATGGTAGATTGGAACAGACGAAACATTGAATGATCTCTTTTTTATTGGAATAGAAGTTATTAATAATAAAAAGTGATAAAAGAGATTTCATCACTGATAAAAGAGATTTTATCATTGATAAAAGTGATTAAAAATAATAAAATAGTATAAACTTATCAATTGGGAGCTGTTTTAATTCATCATGTTTTTAAATACCTACCAAATTTCTTCAATTACATAATTTTAGAACGCCTGTATCACAAAATATTCGATTCATTCTCTAGTTTCTGCCAGGCTGCCAAAAATCAGTGAACTTGCATCATTTACATAAACAACATTTATATAAAAACAGTAAAATGAGCAAGGCGAGCTCGAACTTTTAAAAGAAAAAAACTATTAACTTTTCATGTGAAATTTAACGACATGCAGTCAAATATTTGTTAAGAATAAGTATAATAACTCACTTAAACTGGCCTAAAACAGTGTGAGCTTATTCTTTGTTAAGAATAAGTATAATAACTCACTTAAACTGGCCTAAAACAGTGTAAACTGGCCACAAAAAAACTGTGATAAAACAGTGGAGTGGTCCAATGTGGAACTCAAACCATCTATTCAAAAATTTACAAATTATATGAAGTATAATGTAAAGGAAGCACAAATTTTGATACTATGTGAGCAATATGGCTCCTTTGTCATACAGCCAGCCATAGATATAGAACGTATAGACAAAATATACAAATATACATAGATGTAGCCAGTCATAAGAGTAGGGTGCTCAATGTTAATAAAATTATAATTTTGAATTTTTGTATTTCTTTGGACTTTTGAATTATTTATGTTTTTGTAAGAAATTCAGGACATGCTTGTTCCTGCTACTTGTTTGAACTTGATTTCTGTCCCACTGTGGTCTTACACAATCTACAAACTACAATCAACAAGCTACAATGATCAACCTAAAATCTACAAGTTGCTTTGTTACAAATATTTGTTAATTGTTGAAGGTTTGTTATTTTTTTTAATATTTAGTTTTTTGTAGAGATTTTGTCAAGTAGGCCTGATCATTAGTTCAATTCTATTACTAATAATTTAGCATCGAATAAACCTTTTTTTTCATAATAATTATAATAATGTATGTGTAGAAGACTAACTGGAGCAGCAAAAAATATAAATTATTTGTTATAATTGAGTAATTCTATAGATTGATTCTATAAGTTGATGAGTAGCATCATATAAATTCAATAAAGGGAAATTTGACCAAGAAGAACATACTTGATAATTATTCAGATAATAGTTATCTCAATCTAATAACAAAACTGACACTGTATTTCTATTTAAATTATGGCGTATACTCACTTGTACTGAAGGGATGCATTTCACTTTATCACTGATGCATTTCACTAATGAAGATTCTTTTTAGAACTGAAATGCTCCCCTCCAGTATGAGTAAAAATAATTATTTTAATAGAAATAAAGTGTCAATTTTGATATCAGATTGTTCATAGAGTATTTCGTCATGGAAAACATCACACAATAGTTATCTCATCGATTTCGTTCAAGATTGTATTATTCTCTTTTTCTGTGGATTTTGAATGGGAATTTGATTGTAAATCATTGGAACTCTTAATGCTGAGTTCTAAGAGTTATTGTATGCACAATAATAAATGAATTATTCTAAAAACGTTAGGTTAGGTTAGGTTAGGTGGAACTATGTGTTTCACATTCGACTAAGCAATCTGTCAATACTATCAATATTGGTATGACTTCTGAAGCGAGACCTTATGAAGACCTCCATCTACTTCAAAGGGCTTCAAAGATGGCGATCAGAGCAGCAGTAGGAACAGTGGTTGTGGACTTGACCCTTGAATAAAGTTCTCTTAGAATCAAACCCATCACCATTGTACCTATTAATGCACCAACAACAAGTACTTCATCAACTGGGCTCTCACTCAACAATTTCTTCTTCAGAAAGTAAGAGAGATATTGAATATGGAAAAAAAATAGTAAAAGAAATAATCATTTCATTTCATTTCAATGGAGGGGAATGAATACGGAATGTTAAAAGGCCTAGTACTGGTCTAAATAACTAATAGAGAAATTTACAATAGAAAAAACTCCAGTATAAAACTTTATAAATGGGAAGTTATACCAGAGACAAAACCTCCAATAGTGGGAACAAAATGGAGTGAAGAGAGAAAAGCTGAATTCGTTCAAAAAATGAAAAGCAGGTGGACAAACAAGAAAAACAAGTCCAAAAAATGAACCATCTTTACACAGCGTCTTCCACTTTAGGTGTTTCACGTCTAATGGTAATAATAATATCATGTGATCTGGCTGGATTGGAACAGAGTTAATATGAATGCAAAGTACATTATTAGAATAGTATCTATGTGATAAAAATATTATCATAAAATATAAATAGTATGCATTAAAATGGAAAAAATGTGTATGGCCTTTATTGGTAGAGATACCCATACAGGTAGTTCTACCTCGCCACTTGATATATTAATATATAATATTAATATTATATATTAATATATTTAATATATAATATATTATTAATATTTCCATATTATTGGAAGCATGGTGGACCTACAATATTTTAGGTGGGTTTCAAGCCACCATGAAGTGATTTCTACAACATAGAACAGAGTATTGTAGCGAATATGAAATTGGAGTGAATAGAGAGAAAGAAGGCACAGTGGTTCTTGGCGTTATCTGCTATGTAAATGTTTACTTCTAAGCAATTAATTACTCTGCTTTTGACACTTTTATGGTGTTTACTTGGTAATTTGTATAGAATGTTCTAGTTGTTTGATTAGAAATCAATGGAGTCTCATCGAATATTGTAGGAAGTGCTAGTTTCTCTATTTATTTATTTAGAAGATGATAGAGAAATCTAGAGATATCTCAATTATGATAAAGTATATAAATAGAGGAAGTCTCTTGTAAATGAGTTCAGTCTTGTTTTGAAATCCGATATGATAAACAAGTGTGACAGTTAAGTAGTTCAGTTATTGTTCTACTTTGATAAGTGGCAGTAGTGACCGTTCGCGTTAATACAGACAGTGAAATCCCGTTGGCGCTATTACAAACCATGCAATGAACTTTCGTTGTCTGTAGTGATAATTCTCTTGACAGTTCAAAAGTGATAGCCTAATTCTTTTATCTATTACTGTATTGACGGACTTGTGCTACATAAGTTAATTGTTCTTTTTCGACGTTTCTTTTTGAGTATTATTGGACAGTTTATTGTACAGTTATTGTTTAATATTAGAACTGCCTTTTTAAATTTAGTGATTGATTTGTATACAGTTCATTGGAAACTCATTATCAGTTGAACAATATCGTGTTACCTGTTTTTTAATTGCTTATTTTTCTGTAAGAAATTACTGAACAGAGAGTGTTGTGTTTTATTTGTGTTAATAAGGTGAAAGTGATAAATTTAAGTGTTGCCAGCGTTATTTTAGACATAGAACCCATAACAGTATTAAATAAAGGCATTTACCATCAAAAATAAATTATGTCTTAATTCAAAATTATATTGTAATTAGCAGCTGAATTATGAATGAAAAAAATATTAGGTATAAGTGGAGGATATATTTTTCAAATCTCACGTTTCTAAAGTCGTAGAATAGTGTAGTGACTTTAAAATTCATAGATGAAATTTTTATTTCTTTTAGGAATAAAATGAATTGAATTTTACTTTCCTGACAGTGCCAGCCAGGCTGCTAATTCAGTCATCCAAATGCTGGATGAATTTCAAAATTTTGAATTACAAAATTCTCGTTATCTTAGTGTGGATATTTCTTATCATTTTCTGAAGTGATCCAATCTGGAAGTATATTATACTTTAATATATGATATACATTAACACGTGAATTGCACTCAAATATATTCTTCTAGTACATTCTTATTTTCTGTTACAGTATCAATACCTTCATATATTGCCAATTCTCAATAAGATGATAGTAGTTTTTAAAGGAATATTTCTCCCACCTCAATCCTAGATCAATAATCAAAACCAATTGGTTATTCTTTTAAAATATAATCAATTATCCAAGGTAATAAGAGTATAATAATGTTCAACTGATATAAATTACAAGTTAGTTTGAAGTCACTGACAATTGAATAAACTGACAAATATACATAAACAGAATTGTTTGATATAAATTATGTTGGTATACTAATATTGTTTTATCAGTATGTTGATGTTAAATTCATTGATTTTCTTGTGCTTTACGTCTTGGAGACTCCAGTTATGGACTATAAAACAAGTTAGTTTAATAAATATCCATTCTATACCGAATTGGACCATAGATTCAACAAGGTGAATGAAATATATTAATGCTTCCATAAAGATGAACATTTCTTTATTATAAGTGGTTGTGTATTTAAAAAAGTGAATTATTAGAAGTAAGCTACAAATTACATTTACAATATATTTCTTTATTTCACTATATATATAATGTTGTTATATATATAGATATAATCTTTATTGCATAATTTTAATTTTTTCTCACTCTATTCATATCGATTCATATCAATAAGCAGTAAATATGTACTGTAATGAATAAAAAAATCTTCCTGTGCTTTTTTGATGACGATATTGTTATTGGAAAATGTTATATCAAAACTTACACTGAATAATTTGAATATTTTTATTTCTATTAAGAATGCGTTCTTCTCCTGAGAAGAAACTATTACAAAAATTATTACGTTTTATTACAAAAATTAATAACATTCAAATGAGTTACAAGAAGACAAATCCATTTCAACTGGTGTAGTACTTAATTCAAGTGTCCAGTGATAAAGTAGATCAGTGTATGAGTGAACCTTAGCTATGCAGTACAACAATAAATATATAAATAAATGAATTATTTATTTGCTTGATTGTAAAAGTAATTTTACTATGAAAGAAAAAAAAATATATATAAATTTAATGAAGAATAAAAAATACAAAAATAAAAATATCCTTAGGAGGATTTCCTTTTTTAAAGGCTGTGCGCAGTGATTTTGGTAATAATTTTGTTTCGAAGTCTCTTGTATTAAATGTATTAGGGCTTTGAAATGACGTTATCTATTGCTGTGAGGAAAAGTTTTTCTTCAATTATTTTGTGAAATATAAAGGGGTTCAAAGTTGAAATTTTTCGGTTTTTGGGGGCAATTGATCTCACCTATGAGTGATTTTAAACTTTTGATCAATTTTCCATAAGTGAAAGATACATTGAGAAATAAAAAGACATATTTTTATTTCAATCGAACAAATAGTTTTTCAAAATAATTTAAATTTTTTTTTAATTTTTACAGATTTCTGAACATTTATCTTCAAAACCTAATTGCTTGATTGGAGTAAGAAATATGTCATTTTATTCCTCAACGTGTCTTTGAGTTACAAAAGATTTATAAGAAGTTTTAAATCACTCATAGGTGAGAACAATAATTGCCCCCCAAAACCAAACTAAATCAATTTTAAGCCCCCTTTATTTAAAATAATTATTGATGAAGAGAACGTTTTCTCACAGCAATAGATAACATTTCAAAGCCCTAATTACACCCAATACAATAAGCTACAAGAATAAATTATGAACAAAAACCCTACGCACAGCCTCAAATTGAATCTTAGTAATGTTGGTCCAGGAAAAGTTGCCCATCAGTATTTGAGACTACAGTTCATGCCACCAAATTGGGCGGGTCTGAAAATTGCGGTGTTGCCAGATTTGACAGCAGATAGTAGAGCACGAACTGACAACACTGCTCATACAGTGTTGCCTAGTCTACAAATCTGATGCTAGCAGTAGTTTGGTTCATCACCGCAGTCCGTTGATTTCTGCAAATTCTTCATGTCGATTAATTTTGTGGCATGAACTACTTAACTTATGACAAAAGCGCATATAAAAATAATTAAATGAACAACCATTTCATAAGGTTGTTTTTAAATAAAATTGAAAGCATTGTGCATTTTGTTTAAGAGTCTTTATCGAAAAATGAGTTAGTCCAGTGTTTAAATAGCTCCATTGTGCAACAGATAAATTGCACCAGCTTATGCAACTTTATGAATAAAGTCAGCTGTTGTAACACTACTTTCTAGCCTCTAATAGATACTTTATCATGTAAGATCATTTTCTTCTTACAGATGTATGCACAATAAAAGTATTTTCTAATAAAAAACAATTTATTATGAAACAAATTTTAAAACTAAGAAGAAACTGACTTAAAATAAATGAAATAATATTCAAAAATTATTACTCACGTGCTTAAAGGTTTAAAATAAAGTATTTACTGAGGAAAAAGTCGGCGCCCAATTTTCCATGGACTTAGAATTTCTTATTAACTTCATAAAATATTTGGCGTCGACTTCAAAAGATTACTTACATTAAATTAGAACTGTACTCAGTTCAAAGTAAATGCTCTATTTAAAACTTTTCAGTACATGAGGATTGATTTTTGAGTATCATTTCATTAATGTTAATTTTTTTGTTTTAAAATTTGTATTATTTTAAGATTTTTAGTTGCATTTTCAAACTTTGAAAACGTGAGAAACTTTCTGAAATATTTATCAAATTAGCAAATCCATATGATAAATATAACTAAAGCAACTGAAAATCTAACTATAAGAAGAGTAATAATCTTAGTTAATAAACTAAGAAAAATTCGTCAACTCTCTATTGAACATAGAATATTGTATTAAGGAAAATTATAATAGCGAAAGGTTTTGTGAAATAGCCTTTAATTCGGCTGTGCAATAGGGTTTTAGTCATATCTTTTGATCAAAGTCTCTTTGACTGGAGATTATTAGGCTACTGAAATGTAGTCTATTGCAATAAATGAAAAAAAAATTTTAATCAATTATTTTCTGAGATATGAGCACTTAAAGTTAATTTTTGGGGGCAACCAGTATCATGAACGGTTGTGAATAGAAAAGTGTAATTTCCAGGATCAATGTAACAAAGTATTGTTTTTGTAATGACGTATTTCATTTTTCAAAATTTTCATTTTTTTTTTTAATTTTTTTGAAACCTTAATTACAGAAAAATTATATTCCCGATTGAAATACAAAATATGTCATTGAAATCCCTGATATCCCTTCTAGTAATAGAGAGATTATTGTAAATCCAAATTAAATCGTTGGGTAGCTACGTTGCCCCAAAGTTTTCTTGGATTCTCTTTAGTTTAACAGAGTCAACTTCCTCATGCAAATGCGCAAGCACGTTCACTCACACATATGCAAGGACTTGCTATGTTGCCAGTTTGAACCATATTCGTTCATCACTCACTCGCCCTTATCAATGCTCCCTCACGCGCAACACCGGCACTCACCTGTCTACCGGGTGCATTTTATTTGCAGTTCTTGAATAATTATGCGATCGACAAAAATTTCTTTGAATGACATGTCTCCAGTAGCACTCACATTTCCTTTCCGCTATATCACTCTCTTTCACCCTCATTCTTTTTCTCTCAAATAAACATATGCCAAATTGTGTCCGAAGGAAGGAAACGAATTTTTCTTTATTTATAAGATTTTTGCGATTGTTCCATATATTGTACCTTACTCTTGTGATTGCATTATGGTTTATTGGATAATTTACATAGTGAATGGGATTATGATACTGTAGAGGACTTATTTGATAGATAATAAATAGGCTTCCAACGAAAACTGTAGTAGAACTGTAATTGAAAAAGTTGCTCTACAAACAGAAATTTACAACAAATGATGAGATGAAATACAAATATAAATATTAGAATTGAGTATATTATTATACTCAATATTATAATTGTTTTATATTATTTAACACAAAAATTAGGCAATGAAAAAAAAAATTCTTTTCAGTCCTAGATGTAAAATTTTATTAGCAAACTAAGCTGTTTTACCTACATCTGGGTGGTGTAACCATAGCGGATTTCAACTTCACATCTTGAAATAACGACCGCGTAAATATTAATTACCTATTGCCGCAGACGAACATTCAATGTCATCGTCTTTGGTATCTTGCTGTGATTATTATACAAGTCATCAATCAACTCATCACATACATACCTTCACATTTTAAAATCAGTTAAATGAGTCAGTTTAAAAAGCCTTCTCCAAATAATTATAATAATCAATTTTATTCTTATATTTTATTTTATATTTATATTTTATTAGTTATTTTTCCAAATTTAATATATTTCCCCAAAATCTAAGATATTTGCCTCGGGCGTCAAAAACTCACGCGATGGCCCCCGTTTTTACTCAATCAGAAACTATTTTTTATAATCATGAAATAATTAGGTGTATCTTTACTGTATGTTTGTTCAAAAAATTGAAAGACATGTGATTCTTTGGAAATGAATGTATAGTATAATTGAAAAAATAACTAAAATTATTTCAACTGAAGAAGATAATTAAGAAAATCAGAGAGGATATGATTGGATTAGGAGTCACCCTGGGTGAATTGAAAAATAAAAAACAGAATATTGAAAGTCATGACCCAACTAATGCTTTGCTTTGCCATTATTAACACAAGAAAGAACTCCTTACATTAATGTCATAAAACAAAAAATAGTTTTATTATTGCAGAATTCTGTACAATATTAGGTTAAAAATGAAACACGGCACAAAACAATATACAAACTACTCATGCCACCCGAAGTGAACAGAGAGCTCAGCTGACCAGGCTCTCTAGCCGTCAGACATATTGGATTAGTTTTGTGAATGAAAGCTCAGGTATTAGAATATCTGTGGCTCAGGCTTGAAAACTATATTTGCTTTACAAGATTATGAGTAATAGAACGACTCTCCCTCCCTCCCAAGAAGGCCTAGTCAGACCAGTCGAAGAGGGGAGTAAACGAATAGCGCCCTGGGCTACACACAGCCTTGCCCCCCCCCCCCCCCACCCTCGAGGATATGGAATAGCAAAAGCAATAAGGCCAACAAAGTTGTGTGCTGAGATTTAAAGATTAATACAATACCAAAAAATTTAAGTTAGAAATTTTAAAATTTGAGTTTTGCATGGCAATCAAAGCTGTCATTGTCCTGTCCAGAGTTTGCTGGCCGGTTCAATTTCATTTGATTGCCTTTTTTTTATAGAGTTGGAGGCCTCCCCAGGATTACGCAGGATAGTCTGCGCAAACCTTAGAATGCAGCATGGTGCATTGCAATGCTATTTCTTATGTCAATACGAGGACACTGTATTTCTGTTTACATTCCTCGCCACTATCAAAATGACGGGCGCTCTCTTCTTCGCTCTTTCTCTCATATAATTAGCTTCTATTTCGAGAATAATTCAGACTGTAAGAGTACTTATTTCAATATCCTATAAAGCGTCTTCTAGAATCTAAATCCTGAATCAAAATTCTGAATCAAATATTGATTTTCTCTAGAATGGAATATTACAACTAAGATAATGAAAAATATTGAAAAAAATTGGAAATTTGGCGCCCCTAAATATATTGCGCCCTGGGCTATAGCCCAGTTAGCCCATCCCATTTATAAAGTGGGGCCTGTGAATAATCACTCATAGAGGATCATTTTCTAATGGTTAACTGCTTACATCCAGAGGAAAATCACATGAAAATTGGTGTTCTTAAGTGAATGTTTTTTCCACAGAATTCTTCAATCTCGAGTTCATGATCTCTGGCCCATAAAAACTCGACATTGACTTTGATGAAGCTAGCTCGCTCAAAGAACTTTCCTCCCAAGTTGTTTTTTTGGCACAAAACTGTCTCCATCAAATCACTTCACACTTTGTTTTTAACGAGTTCTTGCTGAAAAAGGGGAGTCCGAAACTTTTCTGGACTTTTAACTATCTTTGCTGCTCTGGAACTTTGTCTCAGTTATGGCGGCGATGTAATAAAATCGTGGAAGAACATTAAAGCTACAGTCGATCGATAATGATTTAACAGCATTTCAACTCGCAACTTTGACTCCAAATAATTTAAACTTTTTTCTGGTATTTGTGATTGTAATATTGTGGTAGATATCCAGATATCTACTAGCCAAGCATGATGAACAATGCAGCTGTTGTCACAACCACTTATAGGTGTGTGCAGGATTTTTTGTCAAAGTTTTTACGTGTTTGAAGTTTCTTGAATTTTATGTTATCAAGGTATTGTGACGTTGTCTATTGCCGTGAGAAAAAAAATTTGTTATGTGGATTTAACGAATTGCAGTCAAAGTGCATTTGACTGCAAGTCGTTAAGTCCTCATAACAAGTTAATATTAACAACGCAGTTCGTCATGGAACAAGAAGTCCAGAAAAAAAATTCTCATCGATTTTGAGAAATATGGGGTTGAAATTTTGGTTTCAGTGCAATTGATCTCTATGAGCTATTTTTAAAATTTTATAATTTTTTGTATGTGAAATACACCTTGAGGAATGAAATGACATATTTTCTTTTCAAACAATGCGTTTTTTCAACATACATTTGAAAAAAGTGAACTTTTTGAGATTTCAAAAATTAAACTTTCTGTGTAGTGTTAAAGGTGATACTTTGGGAGATATCCATATTCAATAATAAGACGAAGTTGTCACAACCACATTAATTTATTTAAAATAGTGAGGTACTAGTCTTGGTTGTTACACCACTATCAATCTCAAACAAACAAAGACAAAAGTACAGAGTAGATGAATATATAGTGAACACGGAATGATACTATTGGCTAAGAAATAGGCCGACCTTCATTGAAGGTTTGTGAATGGCTGAAAGTCATATCAAGTCACGCCCACAGGTGGGAGGAGCAGCAAGCAAGAACTAAAAACCGTGAACATCTAGAAAGTAACAAAGAAGACCAATACCCAAGTAAGGTAGAATTGGATCATTTAAAAAATAAATAGAAATTGTAGCTCACTGAAATGCAGTCAGGCTCTACCAAGAAAGACACGAAAGTACCGTTATTAAAATGAAGGCTAGAATAAATTATGATTAAACCAAGTAAGTTGTATTGGATTGGTTGAAATAAATTTGATAATTTAAACTAGTATTGAAATCGTTTTTTACCAACCTAGTTATCTCCAAAGCTTCAAATGTTCAATTTTCTGCCTTTGCCAATCCTTGAACTTGTGTCCATTATTAATGGGATGCTCTGCTCCTTTTTAGGTTTCCCAATCCCTTATATGTTCATTTATCACACATTTAAAACTTCTACCGGTCTGACCCATATAACAGGCATTACAATCACTGGATTTCAATTTATAAACTCCACTTTCATCCTAGATATCAATTTTATCTTCACTACACTCAAACAAACTCTTTAAAAAAAGGTATTAAACAATCGTTTACTCACTCTCTCTCTCTCTCTCTCTCTCTCTCTCTCTCTCTCTTTCTACATCACCAACGCTACCTCACAATCGTTCTCTCACCCTTCCCCCCTCTCACTACCTCACCAACTCACTAGCACACTCATTCAATTTCTCTCACTCTCTCTCACACTAACCATCTCTCACACTCACTCTCTCACACACCCTATAACACTCTCTCTCTCTAACTCTCTCTCTCTCTCTCTCTCACTCACCACCTCACTAATTCTCTCTTCCTTTGACCGGCTAAGTGTCAAGAATGGACGAATCTTTGTCCAAACTTCGCCATTTCATGTTGTTGCATCACTTAGATTGTCATTACTGTAGTTAATATCATAGTAAATAATTTCCAGCACTATCTAAGTCTACTATAGTATATCCATGTGATGTTAAAAATTTTGTTTTAAAAATTATACGACATTTGTAAACTCACATGAATAAATTAATCTAATCTGAACTAATAATCTAATCTCTCGCACTCTCTCTACAACACTATTCCACTCACTCGCTCTCACTCTCTCTCTCTCACCAACCCTCTCTCACACTCATCCACATTCACATTCTCTCTCGCTCTCACACTCTCACCCCACTCACCCACCCTCACACTCACTCAATCAGTCTCTCTCTCTTTGACCAATCACAGCTGATTAACAGAGAGTTAAGAGTTGATTATACAATGTTACAGCATCACTTATCATCACCTCATCAATAATATCGACTATTGGATATCGATATGTAATACCGTATACATTCCAGTATAGGTGGTTGACCATATTGTTATTGGAGAACTCTGATGTGGGATTGGCTGATGAGGTAGCCAACATATCCACGCCTGTAGACTCGATATTGAAGCTAATATTCTCATTAGAATGATAATAAAGAGGTAGCGAAAATTTACGCTAAAAGTCCGCTAACGCTAAACAATACGATAATCAGTAATAAGCCTCTTGTACATTGATGTTCAAGAACGAGGTACAATCATGCAACAAAGCATAATCTATTCCGCTCAAATATTATAATCAGATTGGCCATGTCTATTTTTTGTTACAAAGTAAGTGTGTGACTTTGAATTGATTATCGTATTTTTCAGCGTTAGTGGATTTTTAGCGTAGTTTTGCGTAACCTCTCTTATAATATCTTGTGACCTGACTGGATCAGCGCTTGGCTCTGGAATAAGATTTTTCAGGTATAGAAATAATTTATTTTAATCTTTTATACGGTACTATAAAAAAATATATTATTTCTTAAGGAAAAATTTAGGTATAAAATATATAAACAGAGGTGGTCATTGTGGAACAGAACCGGTAAGTTTTGATGACCGTTTGCGAAAAAGCCAGACAAAATTTGATTCCCGATCACTGGCCAAACTGATCTAAGATCAGGAGAATTGTGTTCCACAAAATACAATCGAGATGTTCAAACTGATCTTTGGTTAATTTTTGACCATCGTGTAGAAATTTCCGGGGAGGGGGGCGCAAGGGGTCTAGGGGCGCATTCAACAATCTGAGCTAATTATTAGTAGATTTATTATGTGTTTATAAGGAACCACAACTATTTTATAGTAATTTCATATATTAAATTTGTAGCCTTATATCATTAAAGGTTCACATTTATCATTTGTGTAACTAGAGTGTCAGCCTGGAATGGGATCAGGGGGGGGGGGTAAGACTCGAGACACTATATAGTGTACCATAGGAGAAGGAGGGGTTCTCTAACAGTAATTCAAGACTCTAAGTTTATTCAAAGAGGGTGCTCAGGAATACGCCCCGGGGAATTGAAAAAAAAAAATTATTCTTTTCGTAAATCACATTTTAAGCGATTCTAGACATAAATTCATCCATTCTAACATTATTCTAACACAAATTGTGTTATCTTTTTGTTGTAAATTTAACAACTTGAAAACAGTTCCAAATTGTGAGTATATAACAAATGTATTCACATCGGCCGATCTATGATACCTTGAAGATGAGCTTCATTAACTCGAAAACGTTCGGTCAAATATGAGTACATTTCTTATATATTTACAATTTGAAAATGACTGCAAGTCATGGAATTTACAACAAAAGTTAATATTAACAACGCAGATCATTATGGAAGAAGATATCTAAGAACAAATTGTGTGTCGAAGATAGCGATTTTCATCTAGTTTTTGCATCATTTTTAGTGTGAGATCCGAACTTGTGCTAAAAATTTTCTGTAGCCAAACTTTACTTTCTCTTGTAGCCAAGCAGGCCTACTTAAAACTATTCTAACTCTACTATTTTTTATACATCACCTCACTTGATTGAGGTATAGTGACAGTATACCCCGTACTTGAAATGCCTTTCAAAGGTGAAGGAGGGGTTTTCTAACAATGGTTCAAACTTTATTTATCTTTTAAGGACTCCAAACAGTTGTTGCATGGTATTATGCAAAGTGATCTAAACGATTTGTGCTTATGCTTTGGAGTTAATAGGCTGTCACTGAACTCAAATAAAACTAAATATATGTGCTTCTCATTGACTTACTCATTCGACTTTCCTGAGCCTCTCAAGTACAATGTTTTGGATTGTATATTCCAGAGGTATGAATATGATTGTGGCACAGTTTGCAAAACCAGTTCCATAAAGTACCTGGGCTTGACTCTTGATGATGTATACTTTGGAATTCGCATATCAAGAAACTGAAGAAATTCAATGTTTATTCTATTGAGGCGATTCTATTGTATAAAAAAAGTTCTCCCCAGTAAAGTTATTCGAAACATGTATTTCATCCTTGTGCAGTCTAGGTTGAGCTACAGTATTTCTTGTTGGGCTTCAACATATTTGACGCATTTTATGCCACTGGTTCGACTGCAGAAGGCCTTTTTCCGAGTTATGTGTGGTGAAAGTAGGCGAGCGCATTCTTACCCTCTTTTCAGAGCGAAATCTATATTGCTTTTGTGTCACTTATATGTTTTTAAAGTCCTTCCATTGTTTTTTAGGCAGAGTGGCATTCGGGGGTTCTGACATAGCTTCTTACAATACCAGAAGTATAAAGAGAAGTTTTCTAGTATTACCCAGTTCGCATTGTATTTTTTTTCAAAAGAGTTTTATTTTCTTGGGTCTAACATTTTTCAACAATTTACCTTTTGGAATAAAATATTCAGTAAATTTTGGGTGTGGGTGCGGGGTCTGTCACCGGATCAAGTTGAAAATTTATTTGTGATTCTTAGATGAATCACACCTCATCTATTACACCTTTAATCGAAAGTAATATTTCTTATTGTTTGTTAAAACTCCTGCAGTCTTGCAGTGGATTATCATGGTAGTTTGAAATTAACTTCTAGATTGGACTTATATCAATTTTCGAGTTTATAATGTGTAATGCTCCTGCTTGCAGACAAGAATAAGAGTTTCTTCAGCAAGTAGTACTGTATAGTGACTTAGTATAGAATTTGATTATTATATGGGCATATTTTATAAACATTGAGTCATCGAATAGAACTTGATTTGATTTGTTTTTTTCATTCGATCGAGGTATTCTTCAGCATTTAAAAAACATAATCCCTCTAAAACCATATTTTCAGCGGTTCAAATCGTCTTTTTAGACGTTTATGTAGAAAATTATTGTCTCTCAGGGCTTATTAAAATTCCCATATTTTTAAAGATTCTGGGTATCTGGGGAGATAGACATTCCCCCCTATAGATATTCCACTGATTCTTGTAGATTGATATTGCATTGTTTCTAATTATTTATTGTTATTACTCATTGAAAAGGGAAGTGATAGCCGCGAGCCGTAGCAGGTATCTGTTCAATCAGATAGAGATAAGCAGCGTTCTCGTAGGTCCTGTTCGTAACGGTGACCGATTAGATTGGCCAGCAAAAACGACACTGTTCTCTGCTGTAAAATCACTTCCCGGTGGTTCGGAACCCACCTAAAACTGTAGGTAGAACTCATCAATCACCATCATCCAACTCATTACCCACGAACAGGCCTCAGACCTATGTGGGCTTCATCCTCCAACAAAAAATATATTTTAAACAAGCCCAAGGAGTGAACCTGATCTATTGAGACGTGAGTGATCCGTCTATAAAAGCCGGTCAGGCTGCTTTGGTTCTTTTAAATATTGTGGTCTATTTTGTGTTGTTCTCTGCTGCGCTCCATCATTGATATATTCTTCAATGAGCTCAATTAGTTCAGTAGAATGTTGAGAAAAATTAATAGAGCATACATGGTAGTTTTCAATTATATCAGAGCGCAATTCCAAATAGATAGCTTGAGAAAATTGTTCTTCAATGTTCCATTTCCATACAAGGATATTAGTTCCCGTTTTTTCTGGCAAATAAGCGTAGGGTGAAGCAATCCCACAAAGTTTTCCTTTTTCAGAAATGTTGCTTCAATTATTTTAGAAATTGACAGCAATGGGTTAAAGGAAGGGCTGTAACGTCAATATGAGCCAATTACCGAACATCCCCTTCAGCCATGAAACATTGAGAATGACCACCAAAGGGCTGACTGTGATGGGGTGGTGGTGGTGTTTCCCGCGCTCTTTAATTAAATTTCCTCTTCATCACTACTGCCATTGTGAGTCTCCCGCCGGAATTATCTGGCATTTTGGAGGGAAACCAGTCAGCCAATATCATCCAATCATCTGACCTGCCACCAATATCGATTAACAAAAAACAATGACAGAATTAACTGTGATGTGGTCTCAAGCCCTCTCTCTCACTCTTCCTCTATTGCACTCTCGCATTTTCTCTCTCTTTTTCTCTCAGTCTCTCTCTCACGCTCACTTCCTTCCGAGAGGAACTCTCCCAATTGCGAGTTGTAGTACCTAGTTGCAAAAGGATGAGCGATTTTCCATTTCAAATTTATCCTTTCATGAGAAACATCACCGGCTCTATTTTAAAATTTAATTCATTCTTCTTCACAAACATCATATCAAAAAAATGTCGTGGAATTAAACTATCAAATTCGGAAAAAAAGGTGAAATAAAGTTTAATTGATTCAAACAAGGAAGCATCACTACATTCGATGATTAAAAGGTAAATAACTGACCGAACGGAGCGAGGTCTATCCTTTAAGTCGATCGGAATTCTCTCTGTCTGTCTATCTATTATTTACGGCTGAACGCGAACCGATTTCTTTAAAATTTGGAGTGAGTGCTCCTTTCAGTTATGCGCAACGTACATGTATAAGGTTTTTTTTTAAATTTTGTTGTATTCAAAGGATAATTGTGTAAAGAAAAAGAAAGGCACCCAAGCCTTCTTCTGAAGGAACATATGATTTTTAAAATGAGCTTTTCCATCATTTATAAGTAATTGGAATCAGATCCATAGATAGCTATCGGGCCGTAACATCTGGCTACTCTTCTGGATGAGCCTTATTCATATGACTTTCTTTGTAGTGGCGAAGGTGATGTTGTGGAAAGTATCTATAATGAATAATAAGACGAAATTGTCACAACCACATTTATTAAAAAGTATTGCGAAACTAGTTTCGGTTGTTATACCATTATCAATCTCAATCAAACTCTTTGATTGACAATTGAAGGTCAGAAAGTAATGCCATAACAACTGACTTCATTCACGTCTGATCAAAACCATTGCTATTTGATAATAGCTTCAGTAATGAGTTGGATGATGGTGATTGATGAGTTGGACCAACAGTTTTCCTCCTTTTAAAATATATTTTTAAGTACGATGATATGTCAATCATAGGTGAGGTGGTTGATCAAAAATAAAAAAGCTAAAATAGTTTTAAGTAGGCCTGCTTTGAAGTTTGTCTACTTGAACCATGAATTTTAAGTACGAGATTTCGGATCACTCACTTTTTTTGTAGATTACGTCTTGGAGACTCCAGTCAAGGAGTATAAGACAAGTCAGATCAACAATATTATACACTAGATAACATGATTAGTTGAGGCGAGGTTTAATTTTGATGTGAAAGGAACTCTTATACACTATGAAAAGCTTTATCAACTAAATATTTTTCAATTGGTTTTTAAATATTTATACATTCTCAAGACTCTTAAAAAACTGCGGTAGCATGTTGTAGAGTCTCCTACCAATATAACTAGGTATTTGTTTGAATAAGCTACTATTGTGACTGACCAAGTGATAATGACCTCGGCTTCTTGTATTATAATCGTGACGTCAAGATTTTGGTTGATATTATTCGTTTTTACATATAAAGTAGCTTCATATACATATAAGCAGGGTACAGTTAGTCTGGGCACAAGTCTTTTGAACAACAGCCTACATGAATCTAATCTATTTACTCTTTCTATAGGCCTACACGTAACTGCTTTATTTTGGATCTTAAACACCCTATCGAGGTTTTGTTTTGATGAATTACTCCATACTAAGATAGCATACCTGATATGTGACAGTAAAAGCCCATGGTAAGCTGTAAAAAGTAACTCCATGTCATTCAATCTAGCAAGCTGACGCTGGACAAAAACCCCAGATAAAATTTTACAACATATTTTCTTAATGTATGGAGCCCAGGTCAATCGTCTATTCAACAAAACTTCCAGAAATGCAATGTTTTCTTCTTGGTCTAGTTGATAATCGTTTACAAAAACGTTTATAGCTCTATCATCATTTGAATTATGTTTGTTTTTGAATAAAAGGTATTGGCATTTTTTACTATTTATTGTTAATTTCAACTGATTTAAGAATTGGACAATGAACTGCACACCTATATGGGCACTTATTTCCAAATTATCTAGAATGGAATTGCTGGAAATAAGTGATGTATTGTCTGCAAATAAGAGGGCTCTACCACTAATTAATTCTTTAGGTAAACGATTGACATATAAAAAAAAGAAGCAATGGACCTAGTATTGAGCCCTGAGGCACTCCAGCTTGGACTTCTAATTTAATCGATTTATTCTTTACTACACTACTCCCAACTACAGACTGTAGCTAGTTCTACATATTGTTTTCTCCCAATAAGATATGATTCAAACCATTTCAGTTCAACCCCATTTACGCCTAAATTTTGCAGTATTTTCAA
The DNA here is from genome assembly GCA_948455865.1 of Conomelus anceps. Classification (NCBI taxonomy): domain Eukaryota; kingdom Metazoa; phylum Arthropoda; class Insecta; order Hemiptera; family Delphacidae; genus Conomelus; species Conomelus anceps. Next base: position 162,460,300 of record OX418216.1, read on the forward strand.
TAAGTTCCTATGATTAACACAATCAAATGCCTTTGATAGATCTAAGAAGATTGCAATAGCATTATCACCTGAATCTATTATATCTATTAGTTTTTCAACTAGAGAAACTATGCCTGTCTTTGTTGATCTTCCTTTCTGGAAGCCATGCTGTTCATCACAGATAAAGATAGCTTCTTGAAGGTGCAGGAGTAACGTATTTAGAACAACTCTTTCAAAAATTTTACTTATTACATTTAAAATACTAATGGGCCTATAGTTTTCCACTTTCTCTCTATCACCACTTTTGAAGATTGGCAAGATCTTCCCCTCTTTCAAATTATCTGGAAAAACACCTTGTTCTAATGAATGATTGATCAGATGAATCAAAGGGTCTAATAAAAGATCTTTACTTTCTCTCAGAATTTTACTGGATACCCTATCCATTCCTATAGTTTTTTTATTATTCAAACTATCAGTGATATTTGACAACACGTCTTGGGGTACTGGGTGGAATTTTAATTCGTTCTGAATCCCCTCAGTTTTCCACATGTTTGCATCACTAATACCTGTATTTAAAGATTTTTGAAGAACTTCCCTATTATCCCTAATTACTTTATTGTTACTTTTGCATATTGAAGTAGATCTACTTAATCTCTTAGAATCTTGGCAGCCTATCAGATTGTCACAAGAGTTCCTTCCACTAATGCTATCCTGATTTTTTGACCGATTAACGTCTTTTAATACAATTGAAGATATGAATTTATCATTTGAAACTAGTTTCCCTTCTCGGTTTTGAGCCACTTTACTAAAAAAGGTTCGTTAGATAATTGTTCAGGAGAATTATTGACAGTAGATTGCAAACGAATATCAATCAGCTCTGCCAGCCTATTACAAAATATTACTTTTTCATACTGATTTAGATGTAGACCATGATTTGTGAAATTTTGTTTTTCAGCCTTTCATTTAGAAAACAAATCCCCAATTGCTTAGAATTCTCATTTCTTAGACTGTTGATTGTATTATGAATTGATTTATTTGTTGACTTAATCGTTTCATTTAGCTTTGACCTATCAAACCTATACGGAATTGTACTTATTATCACATTAGTTTTTTGGCTGAGTGGCACAATTTCTTTGATTTTTTTCCATTTATTTCAGGAAGATGTTTTAGACTAAGTTCATTTATATTGTTTGAGCCACCCAGTACTATTAGAAAATCGTTACTACCAAAATCTTTTATTTGTTCCTCAGCTGACTCTACAATTGCGTTTATAGGGGCACTTGGCTTAAAAACTCTGAACTTCATATTCTTGTTTTAATCTTTTATCCAGTAGATCACTATCGTCCATGATTGGATGTCAAGAGCAGTACTCTACCTTTCCTATCGTTATTTCCCCTTAGTTTAGTTTTGGTTGCTGTTTGCAAAACCTGACTTTAAGAGTTTTAGTTTGACCATCATTTTCTATTTTTTCTATATTTGATTTAGGTACGACTTTTTTGTATTGATCAGAGGTTCAGATCTTACATTAGCTATTTTTGATTTTAATAATTTAATTCCCTCTGACATTGACCTACATTGACTCGTTAGATTTAAAATTTCAATTTTATGGTCTTCCTGCTGTATTTTCACAATAACCTCCAGAGATTTTTTTTGATTCACCAACCTTATCCGTTCTTCCTCAGAATTTTTTAGTGATGATTCCAATTTTGTTTTTAATTCGGTGTGATCACTCGATAGTTTAGCAACATTTTTTTCTACATCTACAGTAGCTTTACCTTACATGATTTTATAAGAGTTGAAAGTTTGTACAATAGCATTATTTAGATAAGAGGGTCCCTTAATGAATCACATTTAGCAAATATTGATTATTATCATCATAGTCCAACCTTCCAGTAATTTCTGATCTATTGCATAGCACTGCACTCTTGACTAATTTGTCTTGTCCTTGAATTGATCGCAAGTAATTCTTAATCTTTTTTAGAATAAGACTAAACATATTGTATGACTTATATTTTGTATGCGACTTGTTCACTCATATGTGACTTGTTTTTCTTATCATCGTCTGCAACAGGTGCATTTATTTTTTCAAATATGGAAGAATTTCTTGATTTTTGCCACTCCCCAAAATTTGCCGCCCTGTGCAGGTGCGCATACAACATATTTAGGAAATCCGGACCTGGTTATAATGCATTGTGAAATGTTATAAAATTTACAATAAATTATTCAATCACGTGACACTAAAACAAGTCTTGTAAAATTTACATTCAATAATGGCTGATGTTATTTGATATAGCCATATTCAAATCTACTTGAAGCTGTTTTGCTGTGAGGTAGCCGGTGGCTAAGATCAAAGCATGCACTGATTCTTCACTACGCCACTATCTCTGTAGTCCTATCGATCGTTGAGTCCTTATGCAGTACATCCTTCCCTGCTAACCCCCACCCACACCTCCACAGCATCAATATTCCTCATCCCTTCGCCCTTGCGGCAAGGCCGTAATCCACTTCAACAACCCTCAGTAGCTGACTACAAACTACCCCGTACAAGGAGGCAGTATGAGGAAGGGTGTGGCATGGCATCATCTACCCTATGAATCACTTCTTACTTGTTGAGCACATCATCATCAGCTGAGAGGCAGAAATCTGAAGTATGAAGAAGAAGACACAAAAAAAGAAGAAGACAGATTAGATAAGCAACGCTCTTCTGGGCCCTCTTTATGAGTGTGACCGATTGGATTGGCCAGCAAAAAGGACCCTATTCTTTGCTTTTAAATCACTTCGTGGTTGTTCGGAGCCCACCTAAATTTGTAGGTCCAATGTGATTATAATAACATGACTGAAGCAGTTAGGTAGAGCTAGCCCTAAGGGTCTCCCCTGAGGGTCTCCATTAACTTTATTTTTACAAATCACCATAAATTAGAATAATATGCTCAGTAACTTCCATAAAATGTTGGGTAAGATACGATAATAATTTTTTTGTAGATTACCGTACTTCTTGGACTTTCATTGTAGTGGCGAAAGTGATATTGTGGAAGGTATCCATAATGAATAATAAGACGAAATTGCCACAACCACATTTATTGAAAATATTGAGAAACTAGTTTCGGTTGTAAGACCATTATCAATCTCAATCAAACTAAAACTAAAGTACAGAGAAGCTTAATATATAGCCTACTGAACATGGTATGATACTATTGGCTGAGCGAGAAAGAGGCTGACCTTCATCGAAGGTTGTGATTGGCTCTTTGGCTGACAGGTCACGCCCCCTGGTGGGAGGAGTAACAAGCAAAAATACGAGTCAAATCAATAACTAAAAACTGTGAATATTTAGAAAGCAACAAAGAAAAAAATTCGTAATAAGCCTAGAATTGAATCAAATTAAAACTGAAAAATTAGAAACTCTCTGGTGGTAGTGACAATTTCGTCTTATTATTCATTACGTCTTAAGGACACCAGTTGAGACACGCCAGATCAACAATTTTACAATCTTATACACTAGTTACCATAATTACTATAGGCCAATCAATTAATTGAGGTGAGGCCTGATTTTGATGGGAAAAAACTCTTGTACACTATGGAAAGCTTTATCAATTGAATATTGTTTCAATTGTTTTTCAAATATTTCTATATTTGGAAGACTCTTCAAAAACTGCGGAAGCTTGTTGTAGAGTTTTCTACCAATATAACAAGGTTTCTGTTTAATAAGCTACTATCGTGACTCACCAAGTAATAATCTCCTCGACTTGTTGTATTATAATTGTGTACGTCAATATTTTTTTAAATATCACTCTTTCTTGCATGTAAAGTAGCTTTATACAAATTCAAGAAACGTGCAGTTAAGTGACCAAGTCTGTTAAACAACGGCGTACATGAATCTATTCTACTCTTCCCCTACACCTAACAACTTTTTTATGGATCTTAAACACCCTATCAGGGTTTTGTTTGATAAATTACCCCATACTAAGATAGCATACCTAATAATGTGACAGTAAGAGCCCATGGTAAGCTGTAAAATTAACATTTAATCTTGAAAGCTGTCGCAGGACAAATTCCCCATATAAATTTTTATATAATATTTTCTCAATGTATGGAGCCCAGGTCAATCGCCTATCCAACAAAGCTCCTAGAAATGCAATGTTTTCTTCGTGTTTAAGTTGATTTTATCGTTCAAAAAACAAGTTAATCTTCATTTTTTATATTTTTTGTCTTGTTGTGATTAAAATCATAAGTAGCCCAGTAATAATATAAGTTTTGTAATTTGTTATGACGGAGGAACCTTGAGTTATTTCCTGATAAGCTACTTCTGATTCATCGTCCCGGGAATTGGAGCAAAAGGCAGCTGAAATCACTAATTTTATCTTTATGGACGTTGTCATGGAGCTTGCAGAGCCCCGGACCTAGAACGGGTCGCGCGTGACTTTCCCATATCTGTTCTTTCCTCTACTTGTTTCTTTTCTCTCTCCAACCTCTTTTATACAATTCCCTTCACTTGTTTCTTTCCTCTTTCATATTATTCTCTCCACTTGTTTCTTTTCTCTTTCTACCATCTTTTATACTATTCCCTCCACTTGTTTTTTTTCTCTTTCTAACCTCCACTTGTGTGTCTTCTGCTTTTTCTTTTTCCTCTACAACATCTCCTCTTTTTTACCTAATTTTTCAATTTTCTTCTTTTTTCATTTCTTCTCCGTGAAGTTTTTCACCTTATTTTTTCTCTTTTTCTCTTCTGTTTGCTTCTTTTTCACCATCTTTTTCTTTTTCCTGCTTCTTCTTCTCCTCTCTCTTCTCCCTCCTGCAGCTGTGTCCACGTCATCAACTCCTCTTCCTGCTTCCACTCGCACGTGGCTTTCCCATCTCTTTAATTTTCTCCATTGTTTTCTCTTCTACTTTTTCTTTTACCTCTTCATCAACTCTTACTCTTCCCCTAAATTTTCATTTTTCTTCTTTTTCGCCTCTCCTCGAAAACTTTTTCTTCTTCTTTCCCCCCCCCCCTTCTTTCTGCTTCTTCTTTCATTTCATCTTTTCTAATTTTTTCCTGCTTCTTTCTTTCATTTCCCTTCTTCTTCCTGCTGCTGCGTCTTATTTTCTTCTTCATCAACTCCTCCAAATTCTTCTTCTGTTTCGATTTATGTTTTTATCACCTATTTGTTTTTTATCTGTTTTTCTCTTCTTTATGTTCTTTCTTCTGTTTACTCATTTCCTTCTCTTTTTTTCCTAGGTTAATCTTCTATTCTCTGCTGCTTTTATTTCTTTTTCTTCTTCTTCCTGCTGCTTCTTTTTCTTTTTCTTTTTGCTTGTTATTTTCTGTTACATCTTTGTCTTTTCTTCTTCTTGCTTTTTTTGTCTCACTTCTCTTTCTTGCTTCTGCTGCGGCTTCTCCTTCTTTATCAACGTCTATTTCTCCTTCATCTCCTCTTTACTTTTCTTCTTTCCTTTCCTCTTATTCTTATCCCTCTTCTTCTTAATCTTCTTCCTCCTCTTCCACTACTTCTACTCCTGCCTTCTTCTACTTTTTCTGTATCAACTTTTCCTTTTTTTCCATTCTTATTGTTATTCTTCTTCTCCTTCTTTTTCTTCCCCTCCACCACTACCCCCTTTCAGCTTAAAACAATTCACAGTAGTATTATTTCAATAAACTACAAGAGTTGCAAAGTACATTTCAAAATTTCCTTCAAAAATAAATAGCGTGCTTTTCAATTCATCCTTTTTGGTACAATCAACTTTCAAAGACTACAATATGAATTATTATTCTTTCAAACCACCCAGTGCTACTCCATTGAAAATCACAAAAATCAACTTTGTTTCTTATTGATTTTTTCACAGCTTCTTTAGATCTATGAATCTTTCTAGAAGCTTTTTCAAATAATTAATTAATTTCTTTATTTATCACATAAACTCGATCAATTATAGATACAACAGGCACAGCCCACAACTGCTTCCTTAAAAATTTTTTTAATTTAATATCATCTTTACAGAAAATCATAATTAATTTGTTTTATGTCGTGACCAAGTTTTTGATGGAGACTCGGAAAATCATTTACACAAAAGATTTTCCAAATCTCCCTTGAGCTGAGGGAACCTCAAGGGACCTTATGAAAACGGGCCTGAGACTTGTGCGTGGGTAATGAGGTGAATGATCACTCAAACTATGCCAGGCGGAACAGGAAGCAAACCTGTGACCGCATGAGCAGCAGCCAGAATATTAACCGAGTCAACACTCCTAATCGATCACTTGAAGTTATTTTAAGGTTTCAAAATTACTGCGTTTCAAATCCGTATTAGTTCAGTTAAGGATACTCTATCACGGTATAATAACGCATGCAAACAGAACTGTTCAAACGTCAAATGTGGATTTTGAATGCCAAATGTTTCTGCTGATGATTCGATATTTGCCACTTGTGTGTAAATTTACATTGTTCACGTTGACATTGTTTACACAAGGGGTGTGCATGACACTGTAAGTGATATAATCTGGTTTAACTATTGTCTAATGAGAGATTTATCGCTCAGGGATGTGGAAATTAATTTCTCTACCACTGCTCGTAAAGAATTAGTTTAGACGCTGAAACTAATTTTCATAAATTACTAGTAGTTCTCAGCAAGTATTGGTAATTATTACTAATTATCAGTAATTCTAACTGAAGTTTTCAAAATGTAAACTTATCATAAAACACCTGTTACTGAGGAGCGAGCAGTAAAGTACTTTACGCTTGCTTACGTCATAGCTTTACGCTCACCAGTGTTGCCAACCTTCCAGTCTAGATCGTGGAACCTAACCACAAAAATGAATCAAATATTCCACAATTATCTACGTTTCAATAAAAAAATGGGTCAAGTTATTCTTTAAATTGTTGTATAGAAGTGCAGATCGTAGGTAGCTTGATCGTACATCATACTAGAACCAAATTATCATTAAAACCCCAATTTTTGCACAGTTGACAACACTGCAGCATGCCAGCTCATTATTGCCAGATGAATTTTTTATAGCCTCAACAATTATGGTGCAATGTGAACGGAAATGATAACTTCAACAATAAATTATTCGATGGAAATTCAATACTGCAGTTGTAGAGAAAGCGTTGTTAGCAATACGAGTGTAAAGCTTATTTTTCACTTATACAAAATTTGCTATTGTTCGTGCTGTAACTTTTTAGCTGAATTGATTTATAGTCTCTTATATCAACTTATCTGCTATTTCAGACTTGTATGACGGAAAATAACGTACATCTGGTAAGGTGTTTACCGTACTCTTTATGATAATTCTGTACTCGACTTCGTCTCGTGCATAAACTATCATACCCGTACGGTAAACAGCGTCTTACCATCCTTGTTATGTGATATACTATAATGTATGAAGTGCGACGTTTCTTCCCAATTAACAAAAAAATGCACATTGGCAGTTCTCGAAAAAGGGGGATATTTTCTTTCTTCTTCTTTTCTTCTTCTTCTTCTTCTGTCTTCTTCTCCCCCTCCTAATCCTCCTCCTCCCTCTATTTTACTCCCAAGTCTTTCCCGTCATTCCCCTCACTTATCCCATTTCCTCCCATTCCGCTTCTGCTACTGCTTCTCCTCTCTCTTCTAATTCTCCTCCATCTCCTCCTTCTTCTCCTTCTCCTTCTCATCCTTCTCCTTCTCCTCCTTCTTCTCCTTCTCCTCCTTTTCCTCCTTCTCCTAGTCCTTCTCCTCCTCCTCCTCATCCTCCTCTTTCTCCTCCTCCTCCTCCTTCTACTCCTCCTCCTCATTCTCCTCTTTCTCCTCCTTCTCCTCCTTCTCCTCCTTCACTACCTTCTCCTCATTCTCCTCCTTATCCTCCTCCCCCCTCTAATTTACTCCCACTCTTTCCCGTCATTCCCCTAATTTATCTCATTTCCCCCCACTCCGCTTCTTCTACACATTCTCTCTCTCTTAATTCTCCTCCATCTCCTCCTCCTCTACCACCTTCTCCTCATTCTCCTCCTTCTCCTCCTTCTCCTAACTCTCATCCTTCTCCTCCTTCTCCTCCTTCTACTCCTTCTCCTCTCTCTCCTCCTTCTACTCCTTCTCCTCTCTCTCCTTATTCTCCTCCATCTCCTCCCCCTTCTCCTTCTTCTCCTCCTTCTTCTCCTCCTCCTCCTCCTTCTTCTCCACCTTCTCCTCCTCCTCCTTCTTCTCCACCTTCTCTTCCACCTCCTCCTTCTCCCCCTCCTCCTCCTTCTCCTCTTTCTCCTCCTCCTCCTCCTTCTCCTCTTTCTTCTTCTTCTCCTCTTTCTCCTTCTCCTCCTCCTTCTCCTCTTTCTTCTTCTTCTCCTTCTTCTCCTCCTTCTCCATCACCACCCGTTCTCCTTCACATTCTCCTCCTCCTTCTCCTCCTTCACATTCTCCTCCTCCTTC
>OX418216.1:162473845-162550924 GCA_948455865.1 Conomelus anceps
TATCTTGGGGGTTCCTCTATTGTTTTGTCTCTATTTTTCTGCAAGTCGCTTATGTGTGCTTTGCAATGAGATGGGAGGTAGATTTTTTGAACCAAACATGTGATACATGGATTTAAACTGCCAATGCCAATACAATTTCAAAAAGGAATAATAATTGGAGGCTGCAATATTGATATGGAAGAAATGTGTTGCTTTGGCTTGTCACTTGAAGCTTATTCGCATCATAGTGATGTATCATAAGTATCAGCTGTTCTATGAGCTTCCTGCATCAAGCACATTTTTCAAGTATAGGATGAAGCCCCCCACATAGGTCTAAGACCTGTGTGTGGGTAATGAGTTGGATGTTGGTGATTGATGAGCTGGACCTACAGTTTTAAGTGGGTTCCAAATCACTGGGAAGTGATTTTACAGCAGAGAACAGTGTCTTTTTGGCTGGCTAATCTAATCGGTCACCCTTACAAAGAGTGCCCAGGATAACGCAGCTTATCTTATTTTAAAACATTGATAATTCTTCTTCTCCCTTGCCTTTTTCCCATTATTTGGGGTCGGCTCTCCTAGATCTTAGTTGCCACATCGCCGGTGTGCACAATCCGTGGTCGTCTTGGGTAAAAGCTCTGATTGCTTCATATCTCTATGAACCAGAGCCATCCATGTGAGGCGGGGTTTGCCTCTGCTCCTTGGCTGTGCCTCTATCTTCAGCACTTGTCTGGTCATGTGGTTGGGTGGGCATCTGTTAACATGGCCATACCAATGCAGTCTTTCCTCAACGATTTTCTCACCAATCGGTGTCACTTTAAAACTTCCAAGGACATGAATGTTTCTAATATGGTCCAGCCTGCTGACTCCTCCTGCCCATCTCAACATTCTCATCTCTGTAGCATGAAGTTTCTCCGCTTGTTTCTTTTTCAGAGGCCAGCACTCAGCTCCATACACTCCATGCACTTAGCTCCAGTGTTTATCTAGCTTAAGATGTCATCATCTATACTTCCATCATCGCTGATAATTGAGCCTAAATAGTTTAATTGATGGACGTGGAGTGGAGAACTTTTCAGGTGTATGTGTGCCTGGCCATCATTGTCACCAGAGCTAGAGTAGACAGTTTTCTCTCTGCTAATTCTGAGGCCAGCTCCCTCCAGTTTTGCTTGCCAAAGGTCAAGTGCTTGTTGCATCTCTTGTGAAATTTTCCTGATGAGGACAATGTCATCTGCACATAGGATATCCCATTGAGATGGAAGATGCAATTAAGCAGTGAGGTAGTGCATTACAAGGTCAAAGAGAAGTGGGCTCAGGGCTGAACCCTGATGCACCCCAACCCCAAAACTAATCTCCTCACTGGTCCTAGCTGGGCTCTTGACCTTTGTTGTAGCTCCATGGTACATATCTCTCACTACATTTACATAGTGGGACTCCTTGTGCCCTCAATGCTTGCCAAATGAGCTTCCTAGGCACTCGGTCAAATGCCTTCTCAAGGTCAATGAAAACCATGTGCAGATCAGCCTTGCTGTCTCTGTGCTTTTCAACCAAAATCCTGACAGAGTGCAATGCATCAGTGGTGGACCTACCTGCAACAAAGCCACATTGATTTTTAGTTACAGTTGTAATTTCAAGCAGGTGTCTGTTGATTACCCATTCCCAGATTTTGAATGTGTGAGAGATGAGTTTAATTGCTCTGAAGTTCCTGCAGAGTCACACATCTCCTTTGTTTTTATATATTGGAACAATGAAACTCTTCCTCCATTCATCTGGGATACCTTCACTGAGCACCTTATTGAAGACATTAGAGAGAAATGTCACTCCTGCACCATCCAGCTCATTCCACACCCCTACTGCGACCTCATCTGGTCCTATGGCCTTGTTGTTGCTCATTTCCTGAAAAGCCACTTGTACCTTTTCTATGGTAAAAGATGGAATTGGTCCTGTTGTTGGCAGAGCCGGTGGTAGCTCCTCACTTGGAAAAGTTTCATTCAGGAGATAACTGCAATACTCTTTCCATCTTTTCTTTATTCCCTCATCTTCAGTGAGAAGTTGACCTTCTTCATTCTTTATAAATTTGACAGTTGTTATGTCTCTGTTTGGCAGTCTTAAATATCAGTTTAAGTTTTTGGGCAGTCTCAATCTTTTTATAGAAGTTTTCTTTAGAAGCTGCCTTTGCTCAACTGCTCTTTTGGCTGCTTTCTTGGCTATTTTATACTCAAGATTGCACTTTTCTCTATCTTCCAGTTCCTGGACTACCACTGTTTGAAAATAAGTTTTTCCTCCTTCAAAATTATCTCAATTTCTGGCTTTCACCAGCTGGTGTCCTCACCTCTTACCCCATACAGCCCCTTTTGAAACTCCAAGACCTCTAGCGGTATCAATGCAGAATTTTTGTAATTTGCTTCACATGACATTGACTCTTTCCTGCTGTATCTCTGAGTGGATGTAGTGCTCAGAATTCAGACAAATTCTCTACCCTCATCTTCATAGAGCTTTTGCCAGCAAATCTTTGGAATCCTCTTCTTCTTGATCTTGACTGTATGTGACAAATTCCACCACTAGGATTTGATGCTGGGATGTGAGAGGCTCTCCTGGAATAACCTTGCAGTCTTTAAATGTCTTAAACTCATCCCTATTTACCAGTATAAAGTCAATCTGTGTTGCTGCATTCCCACTTTTGTATGTTATAAGGTGTTCTTGCTGTTTTGAGAAAAGTGTATTTATTCAAGGCAAATCATGTGTTGATGCAAACTCAAGTATAGTTTCACCATCCATATTGACAGACCCATATCCATAGTTGCCATGTATTCTATTGTAAACAGTTGTAGTTTGTCCAACATGCCCATTCAGGTCCCCACAGATATACTTGAATGGAGTATAAGAGGTCATTAACTTCTTCCCAGATTGTATCTTTTCCAGCATTTGGACATCCTGTTTGTAGTGCATAAGCACTTATGACGTTCATTGCAAATTTAATAGACATAAGACTTCCACTTACTATTTTCACTTCCATCATTCTCTCCTGCAGATCTCCATCCACAACAATTCCAACTCCATTTTGTGCTCTAGTTCCATGATAGAGGAACTTATAGCCACAGCCAATTTTTCATGATTTAGACCTTTTCCATTCTGTCTCCTGGATGCAACAAATATTAATGCGTCTATGTTGTAGAACTTTGCCCAGTTTGGTGCTGCGTCCGGTCATTGAGCCCACATTCCATGTTGCAATTCCCATTCTACGTGTTTGCCGTGGTGCTCTGATGATATTTGCATCGCTTTTGGGGTACACGCTAGTATTATTCTCACCATCCTGAAGATCATCACTTGCAGAGGATGCCCTAGCCATATCATAGCTTGTGGGGGATGCCCTAGCTGTAACATCGCTTGCAGGGGATGCCTTAGCCCTGTTAATCGCTCTCTTGATTGTACTATACATGATTCTAGGTGAAGTAGATTGGCTTGAAATTTAAGGCCGGCTGCCACCAGTCGCCAAGAAAGAAGAAAAGCAAGAGATTAGCCAAGGAAGGCCAGACAGAAAGTGCCATATATCAGATGATTAGAATACATATGATTTTGCATTAGTTATAATTTATTTTGTTGATAACAAGTCATTCTGTAATAAGTTTCAATACAAGATGGTTGATGAATTATACAGAAGTATTTCATTACCTATTTAAGACATAACAATTGGCGACGAGGATTAAAATGGACGAAAAAGAAATGGAGAAACTAAAGAAGAGTAGAGCTGTGCTTAAAGGCCAAATCACACGAACAAAGAAATGGTTCGATGAAGATCTAACAGTAGCAGCAATCAAGGTGAAGGTAAATACACTTGAATTGTATTGGAATAACTACAACAAGGTCCAAGAAGAAATAGACTCGCACACAAAAGAAGAGGAGCTAGAAACTGAAATGGAGTACAGATGGCAAATAGATAGTGAATACATGGAGACACGAACAAAATTGGAGGAACTAATAACACAACAGATTAACAAAAATAATACAGTAAGACCAGCAGCAGAAGTAAGAGAGTTGAAAAGCACAGAAACATCGACAACTAACGTAAGTTTTACACCTTATTCCGAAAATGAAACATTCAGAAATTTTTTATTAAGATTCGAGAATTTTGTAGAATTAAGAAAAATTAGCAATTTGAAAATCAAAGTTCAGCTGTTTATTAGCACACTTACTCCAGACTTACATCAAAAGTTATGTGATTTAATTGCTCCTGAACGACCAGGTGACAAGTCATATGAAGAAATCTCGGATATATTGGAAAACAGTTTGAATCCAGCTCCAAGTACGGTTGCTAGTCAACACAAATTTATAAGTAAAACGCAAGATATGGATGAAAATATTGCAGCTTACGCACAAGAGTTAAAACGTCTAACAATAAATTGTAACTTCAAGTGCTACAACTGTGAGCACTCAGTAAACGAAATGCTCTTGAAGATGCAATTTATTAGAGGCTTGAGGGACAATGAGGTTAGATTGAGATTGCTGCAAGAGAAGGATAAGAATCAGTCGTTCAAGGAAATTGTAGAGACGGCTGTATTAATGGAACAATCAAGATTGGAAAGTTGTACAATAAAACCCAAACATGCCAACTTTACCGAAAATTCACGAAATGACATTAATTACGTAAATGAACAATCCAAGGTAACCAAAGTTAATGATCAATATAAAAATATAAGAAAAGAGCCATTTACCTTCAAAGATCTAAAAGGTAAATGTTACAGATGCGGGAGTAACCGACACATAGCAAAAACTTGTAAATTTATTAATGAATTTTGCAAGAAATGTAACAAGGTAGGACACGTTGCTGCTGTATGCTTATCATACAGCAAAACAAACCCTTCAGGAAAATCTGACTATTCAAGATCAAATATGATTGAAACGGAAGTTAATGACGATAACAATCATGAAATTTATAAAGTAGGAACATCACCGGCCATTACTGATAAATTTATGGTTACAGTTGAAATTGAAGGGAAGAGTTTGAACATGGAACTTGATACAGGTGCAGCATTGAGTTCTTTGTCATACACCGATTTCCAAAAACTTAATATAAATAAACGCCTGTTCAAGACAGCTGTTAAAATGAAAACTTACACGGGGGAAATTATTAAACCAGCAGGAATCTGTTTTGTTGAATGCAAATATAAAAATTTCAGTTTTCATGGTAAGCTGTACGTTCTGAAACAAAACGTAGAACCGATTTTTGGTCGTGAATGGCTCCGAGAAGTTAAAATAGATTGGGCTGATATCAAATATGCTGAAAGTAATAATAACACATCAATTGAACTTGAAAAACTTCTCACAGAATCTCCATACTTTCTGATGTTTGGGAGAAATGTGAGAACAGAGATAGATCTGTTAACCGAACAAGGTTTTCAAGCACAGGAAGGAAATAAAGCACCAAAAAGAGTTTTCCAAAAAGGTCAAAGGGTGTTGATAAAAAATTACTCCAGCAGTTCAGGAAAAAAATGGGTGTCAGGAATAATTGATAAAAATATTGGAAAAGTTATATACCTTGTAAGGACAGAAGACGAAGTATTCAAAAGACATTGCGACCAGATAAGACAACTCAATTAGAGGGGGAGGATTGCCATATATCAGATGATTAGAATACATATGATTTTGCATTAGTTATAATTTATGTTGTTGATAACAAGTCATTCTGTAATAAGTTTCAATACAAGATGGTTGATGAATTATACAGAAGTATTTCATTACCTATTTAAGACATAACAGAAAGCATAACATAAGAATGACACAAAGCTGAGTCAATGGAAAAGTGTCATTCTGGATGTGTGGGTGCATGCAAATGGAGGTGCAAAAGCCTTGACACACCGTCTCCAGCATGCAAACACCCTAAAAGAGCTCCAGAGCAATAAGGTTGGGAAAGAAGGGATCAGGATCGGCTGATTGCAGCAGTCAATAGCTGCTGGGCGATGACTTCGCCAACCCCTATGTCAAAACATTGATAAATTTTACATTTAAAAACATTTTAAAACATTGATAGTGCTCGGATTATATTTAAACATCTATTTTGAAAAGTCTGAAAGAAAAATCAAAATTTGGGCTTCAAGGTGCACTAAATCCAGTTCAGAGTGAGTTTTGTGCCTCAACTCACTTGTGGCTTTAAGGCAGTCATAACTAAGTCGTTGCATCAACTACTATAAATATTATTATTATGAATTATATATATATTCTTAACATGTAAATTGATTATACAACATAATTAATTTCGAATTAACTTCCAATGCTGCCAATCATAGTGATGATCACTGCCATTGATCTTTATAAAAACAAATCTTACCATTGATAGTAAATAATTAATTTCCCTACAACTGCTCGTAAAGTGGTTCTTTACATACTGAAAGCTAATTGTAAAATACCTCTCTACTGCTCTGTGAGCGATTAAGTCTTAACCACTTTCCAGCTGTTTTCTTTACGCTTCTGTTTTGATTTTGATGTCTTCTGATTGGTGGATCATGGAATCTGTGAAATTCTCATAACCTCAACAATGGCGCACGCTAACCAAATTCGTGCACGGTCTGTGATGTTACAAACTACAAGCTTTTATTGTGTTGGAATCCAGAACTGCAGTTGTAGAAAAATTTTGTATGTGATTCGGGCATGAAGCTTCTTTATCGCTCTCACAAAATTACTGCGCTCTGCTATGCGTCGCGCAGTAAATGTTTTGGCTCCAGCGATAAAGTCGCGCTTCACACTCTTAATACATAAATAACAATTTCCTACAACTGCTCGTAAAGTAGTTCTTTATGTACTGAAAACTAATTGTAAAATACCTCTTTACTGCTCCGCAAGCGGTAAAGTACTTTACACTCGCCAGCTGTTTTCTTTAAGCTTCTGTTTTGATTTTGATGCCTTCTCATTGGTGGATCATGGAATCCGTGAAACTCACATAACCTCAACAATGGCGAACGCTAACCAAATCCGTGCATGGTCTGTGATGTTGCAAACTACAAGCTTTTATTGTGTTGGAATCCAGAACTGCAGTTTTAGGAAAAATATTGTATGCAATGCGCACGTGAAGCTTCTTCATTGCTCTCGCAAAATTACTGCAAGAATGTTTTGGCTCGAGCGATAAAGTTGCGCTTCACGCTCTCAATACATAAATAACTATCACGTGCTGAAAACTAATCATAAAACAGCTGTTTACTGAAGAGCAAGCAGTAATCTACTTTACACTTGCTTTTGACATAGCTTTAATTTACGCTCGCCAGTGTTGCCAACCTGTAAGTCCAGATTATCGTACCTGACTTCCAAAATGTATCTATGGCTTAATAAAAAGTAACTATCTCTCAATTATTTTGAATGTAATTTTTCTGAATTAGATTTCTTTGTAATTATCGTACAAAAGTGTAGATTGTATGTAGCCAGATCGTACATCATACAAGAACGAAATTATCTTACAAAACGATAATAATAATAATTATCATACGGTTGACAACACTCTAACCTTGCTAGATGAAATTTTCATAAAGTTAACGATGTTGCATAATTTATGGATTTGATAATAATTTTATACAGTTATTGAATGGAAATCTAAAATTACAGTTGTAGGAAAAATGTATGTATTTAGTGTGTGAAGCTTCTTTATCACTACGCTACGCATCGTGCAGTAACTGTTTAGCTCGAGTGATAAAGTTGCTCTTATAAAAAATAATAATCATTTCGTGTGACCTGGCTGGCTCAGGTCTTGTGTCAGAGTTATCAGGTCGCACCTGAATAAGTTCAGAGCCTCTGACGTGACTTAACGACTGTTTTTAGGCAGCCGGGACCGACAGCTTAACGTGTCCTCCGAAACACGGGAGTGGCCCGAGGTAAAATCTTTCGGTCAGAACTGGGATCGAACCCGGGACCTTTGGGCTAGCAAACCAGCACTTAACCCACTCGGCTACAGCCACTCCTTATTAAATGCATAGATTGCTAGCTATTTTGGTAGTTGTCAACAGGTTGAATTATACTATAATTTTCAGGCTCTAAACTATTTTATTTGGTCAATCTTCAAAAGCACAATTATCACTGCATTCTTTATACTCTCTCACTTACCAACCACTCTGTATATTGTAGTAAGGATAGGAATACTCTAATTCTTCAGAATACGCTCTTGGATAGAGATTGTTTGCCAAAGAAGTGATCAAAGCTTTGAATATCAAGCGATAAATAGGGTCCAGGGGCAATCTATCAATATAATCGTAAGAAGCTATAAGATAAGGTCGGTCATTTGATGACTGTATACATGAATGGATTCAACAGTGATTCATAGTATGAATTGGTGGATGAGGAAGGATCATTTTGAGGCGATTCTGAGTAGTATTCATTGAAATTGAGTGGATTCGCATGTGAGGGATTGATATATGGTGAGTTTCCAAAAATTGAAGCGATGTCTGGTGAGTTAAAATATGAGGGGTTGATGAACGGTGATCTTCTATAAAATGAATCAATATTTGGCGAATCTAAATATGAGGGGTTGATGTAAGGTAATCTAGTATAGAACGGATCAACGTTATGGGGCTCAATATTATACAAATTCTTGTAAGAACCCAAGTAGTATGGATTGTATGCTTTATGATGTGGTAAATTGAATTGGAAATGGAAAGGATAACTATTAAATTGTGGAACACCTGTTGGCCTATTAGCTTGAAGATTGGGTTGAATAATTGAATTTAAGTATTGGAAACCATTTGGAGAAGGATTGAATTGAGAGGGGAATGTGGAGAGAAGATTTGACAAAAAAGGATTGGAAGAAAGAGGATTGGTGAATAAAGGATTAGGAGGGGAAGGATTTGTAAAGAAAGGGAGCGAAAATAAGGAATTGGTGGATGAAGGATACGATGAATAAGGATTGGTAGAGAAGGTGTTGGGATTGATGTGGAAAGGATTTGAAGAAGAAGGATAGGTGGAGAAAGGACTAGCAAAGAAAGGATTCACTAAATATGGATTTAGTTGTTGATAATAGTATGGCAACATTGTATTATAAGATGGAAATTTCCCTTGATTACCAAGCTCCAAAATATTATAATTCCCTTGAGGGAAATTATAGGGAGACTTGTTTTGCATTTCTCTTATAACTTCATGAGCAAAATACCAGTGGAATTTTCCATCGCTGCCAAGAAATTTAACAACCACTGGCAAAGCTTGAAAGCCGTAATACACGTCGATATCACCTGCTTTTGGTGCTGTAATGTTCTTGTTTTCTTCATTAATTGTTGGCGTTTGATGAGTTTCTTTTTCTTCATCAACATTTAATGTACCGGTTTGATCCGTTTCCTTGTAACTCCATTCATTGTTGCAGTTTGTGTTCTGGGTTTCATCTCCGATTTTGAATTCTGCTGCTTTTGTAGCTGGAAAATAGAATCACACAACCGTGAAATATGATTAATTCCAATCTTGAACATAGTTTATAGAATTCAAATTTGATGAGAAACATTTAGAAAATAGTTGGACACCTTATTAGCAATGGCAATGATGCAGATGGACAAGAAGAGGGTAGAGGAATTGTGAAGAAGAAGAAGAGGAGAAGAGAAGAAATATGAGAAGAAGATTGATTGATTGATTTTTTTTTTTTTTTTTTGTAGATTACGTCTTGGAGACTCCAGTTAAGGAGTATAGGACAAGTCAGATCATCAATATACACTAGATACCATAATTACTTCAATTAGTTGAGGTGAGGCTTAATTTTGATGTGAAAGGAACTCTTGTACACTATAAAAAGCTTTATCAACTAAATATTTTTTCAATTGTTTTTTAAATATTTCTATATTTTCAAGACTCTTCAAAAACTGCGGTAGCTTGTTGTAGAATTTCCTACCAATATAACTAGGTTTTTGTTCGAATAAGCTACTATTGTGACTCACCAAGTGATAATCTCCTCGGCGTCTTGTATTATAATCATGTACATCAAGATTTTGGTTAATATCATTCGTTTTTACATATAGAGTAGCTTCATACACATATAAGCAGGGTACAGTTAGGAGACCAAGTCTCTTGAACAACGGCCTACTGACTTAAGGCCTACTGATTGATTGATTATTTATTGTCTGTACTAGGTCTTGACAGACCCATTGCACATAATTAGAAAACAAAATTAGAATAAATTACAATTGAAGAAAATAGAAATAAATTTAATTTAAAATGAAAAAAAATTGTATATCATTTACACTGTGGAAGATCCACGTAGAAATAAAATAATGGAATAAATTGAATGGATAGACCTATTAGTTCCCTATAAAAAAGAGTTAGACAGAATAAGTGAATAAGATTTAGAGAGATGTGAATAAGTGAAAGATAAGAGAGAAGAGGAAGAGGAATGAGGAGGAGTAGAAGAGGAGGTAGGAGAAGAAGCAAAAGCAGAAGAAGAAGGAGAAGAGGAGAAGGATGATAGAGGGGGAGAGGGAGGAGGGATTTAAAAAAATATTTCTTCTCTATATTGTTTGTCGTTATAATGATTTTCCCTAGATACCCGGTTGATAATAAATTTGGGATGAATCTGAAAGTTGACGACATCACTAGACAAACCCCGGCAGGATTTGTAGAAACTCTTCAAGAGTTCTACAAGTTGATAGAATGAAGACTAACTTAGTAGCTGAGTTAAATTTTATAACAGCCCTCAGGAAATACCTCATTCAAGCCCTCAAAGACACACACACACTCACTCATATGTTTTACTTTGACTTTCAAAACCAAACAAGCTATGTGAGCTTCGTTCTGGAGCTTAGAGCTCAGCATGAATTATTAATGGTTCCTTCATCCAAGACTGGCTCAACTGAATCTAGTATGTTGAGAACAGTGTATTACTAATAATTTATCAAAGGTTACGGATTGGCCGCTGCTTTAGGTCAAAACTTTTGATTGTTATTTTTTTAAATATAACGTTTCCAAGACTCCGGTTATGGAGTATAAGGCAAGATTAGTCTAGTCAGATCAACAATTAATTATGAACAATGTTATCATTCTTATTCACTAGTTACCACAATTACAACTGAAATAATTACTTGCGGTAAAGTAAAGTAAATTCGTATGGCTTTTCGTGGTGGGGAGACCCTTACGGGTAGTTCCACCTCGCCGCTTTTTTAACTACTGCTTTTTTTTATATGCAACCGGGACCGACGGCTTAACGTGTCCTCCGAAACACGGGAGTGGCTCGAGAAAAATATCTTGTACTCAACTGGGATCGAACCCAGGACCTTTGGCTTATCAGACCAGCGATAAGCCAACTCGGCTACGCCGACTCCATTACTTGCGGTGAGACTCAATTTTGATCTTAAAGAAACTCTTGTACACTAAAAAAGCTTTTTCAACTCACTATATTCTTGATTGATTTTTCAAATACATAAATATTTCCTAGACTCTTTGAAAACTTTAGTATTTTTTTTCTTATTACGTCTTGCAGACTCCAGTTAAATCAAATCAAGTCAAGTTTTATTCAGCTCTAAACAATTTACAGTATCATCATATTGAAGAAATATACAAATAATAAATATCATACTTATTCAAGTTGAACTTAACAATTCTACAATAAGAATTTTACAATCAACACAATTGAATGCTAAATAAATTACAAAAAAGTCATTTAAAGAGAATTAAACAAGTAACATCAACAATTTTATACACTAGTTACCATGATTACTCTATCAATTAGTAGAGGTGAGGCTTAATTTTGATGTGGAATGAACTCTTGTAAACTATAAAAAGCTTTATCGACTAAATATTTTTTCAATTGTTTTTTTTAATATTTCTATATTTTGAAGACTCTTCAAAAACTGCGGTAGCTTGTTGTAGTTTCTTACCAATATAACTGGGTGTTTGTTCGAATAAGCTACTATTGTGACTCACCAATCGATAATCTTCACGGCTTCTTGTATTATAATCGTGTATGTCAAGATTTTGGTTGAAATAATTTTTTTTTACATGGAAGTACCTTCGTACACATACAAGCAAGGTACAGTTAGTTAGGTTAGGTCCAAGTCTCTTGGACACCAGCATGCATGAGTCTAATCTATTTACTTTTTCCATACACGTAACAGCTTTCTTTTGGATCTTAAACACCTCATCAAGGTTTTGTTTTTATGAATTATCACCCCATACAGTAAGAGCCTATATAGTAAGCTGTATAATGTAGCTTTTTGTCATTTAATCTAGCAAGCTGTCGCAGGACAAATACCCCAGATGAAATTTTACAAAACATTTCCTTAATTTTTGGAGCTCAGGTTGATTATCGTTTACAAACACGTTTATAGCCCTTTTTTCATTTGAATTATGTTTGTTTTTTAAATAAAGATGAGAAGTCGCAGGGTGCTATTTTGTGGATAACAGGAATTTATCGAAGGTTACCGACTGGTCAATAGTTGAAGCAGGATTTTGACAGGAATGCAGGTTTGGTGATATTTTGTGAAACAAAAAAAATTGGAGGTGTCTCCTGTCTTTTATCTTAGTGCGTCGGTAGAAAAAAATACTTTTTTAGGCTAAATATATTCTATGTTGACCGATTATATAAAAATCATTCATGTCAGATTTTGAAACTAGATCAAGCTAACAGAATTATCGTCACTCTCATCCTTGATAATACTGCTTTTTATAAGTCTACTTTTGCGGGCACTACTTCAGCAAACGTTTAGTATAGCCTATTCTAAAAATAGGAGAGAAATTTTGAAAAAAACGGAAAGAAAGATATGTGACTGTCAGAAAGAGAAGAATCCATGGCAACCACTGTCGTACGCACCACATATGCCCAGATTAGCCCAGGCCACAGCCGAGGAGATTATCACTTGGTGAGTCACAATAGTTGCTTATTCAAACAAAAACCTAGTTATATTGGTAGGAAATTCTACAACAAGCTACCGCAGTTTTTGAAGAGTCTTGAAAATATAGAAATATTTAAAAAACAATTGAAAAAATATTTAGTTGATAAAGCTTTTTATAGTGTACAAGAGTTCCTTTCACATCAAAATTAAGCCTCACCTCAACTAATTGAAGTAATAAATTATGGTATCTAGTGTATAATATTGTTGATCTGACTTGTCTTATACTTAACTGGAGTCTCCAAGACGTAATCTACAAAAAAAAAAGATTCGTAGCCCACTCATCACTCCACTGTGGACGTGGCAAGTAGCGGTACTGGGGGAGTTGGGAGATATTCTGTGTCTATTCTTTTCTTGCCTCTACTTTAGTAATTATTATCAATAAAAAACTGAAAAATCAAAGTTTTTTGGTACTTGCTTATTATGCGGAGGCAACTATAGATTCCTAGATATCGAGTTCAATAATGCTCTATCTCTCTAACACAAGCAATCTTCAGAGAATTCCAATTCTATCGATCTAGCGAAGTTAGGTTGAGCTTGTTAAATAGTGGCCTCCTTATAATACATAATTTTGTTGTGTATCATGCCCATAACTTTTTGGAACATGTTAGTATAACAACTTGTTTTGTCTTTTCAAATGTTGACTTATACTTTGATGTATGTAATGCATTAGTTATAGTGACTTTTGTCAATGCTGAAATGTGTATGACAATTAAACATTCTTAATTCTTGATTCTTGATTCTTGAAGTACCGTTTTACCTCATGAAGATTTCACAATTTTGAGTGTAACGCTTCTTTATCTCTCTCGCAAAATTACCGCACTTTGCTACGTGCGGTAACTGTTTAGCTCAAGTGACAAAGACGCCCTCTACACTCTTAAAGCGTAAATAACTATTGCCTGTAGATTCATTCATCACAATTATGTCTTGACATTTTTTATTTTAGGTTTCTATTAGGAAAAATCAACTCGAATTTAACCTTTACATGAGAAATTATTATTTTGAAATTCAGTGTTGAAGGAGGAACTCATCTAAAATCAACACATGCGAAAAAGAGACTTTGAAATTCAATTATTCTCACGAATACCAGCTCTACTATTCGAGCACTACAGAAAATGACAAGTTAACATCGAAAATATCACTTTTATCCAGGAATATATCTAACAAAAGATCGGAACCCTCATCAAACTCGACTGGACCATGTTGCCTCTATTCGGGGAACTTTTAGAAAGGCACTGGATTCAGGGATAGGTCCCAAGTGACTTGTATCCCCAGGGATAACCATGGAACCGAAGTTCCTTTACAGCTCCCATAAAAGGGTCATCCTTTCCCTACCGTAGTGGATTTGCAAGGGAATGACAATGCCATTTTCAGCAACTCGCAACTTTGCGATCTGAATGGTGTGATTGAAACCTACTCTACTGGCTGAAGAAACTTCGTACGAAGCATTTTCAAAGAGTAATGCGATGAAATGTCACTTCTTGAAATACTGATACAGATGACTTTAATTGTGTTATTTCGTAATAAATTATTAGAAGTTGGAAGAAAGACAAAAAAGAAAGAACAAAAATGAAAAGAGCAAGAAGAAAGGAGGTAGAAAATAGGACAGAGAAGAAGGACAAGAAGAAAGAAATAAGGAGGACGAGAGAAGAACAAAGAGCAAAGAAGTAAAAAAAGGGAGAAAGAACATAGAAGAAAGGAAAAAGAAACAAGAGAGTAGAAATGAAATGAAGAAAAACGCAAAAAGCAAGAAGATAGAAGAAAGAAGAAAAGAGAAAGAACAAACAAGAAAGAAGAAAGAAATAAGAAATAAGAGAGAAGAACAAAGAAGCAAGAATGAAAAAGTAAGAAGATAGGAAAAAGGAGAGAGAAGAAAGAACAAGGAAGAAAGAAAAAATTAAGAAGCAAAAAGAAAGAAGGTATAAGAAAGGAGAGAGGAAAAATAACAAACACGAAAGAAGAAAGAAACAAGAAATAAGAGAGACGAACCAAGAAGAAAGAAGAAGGTAGAAGAAAGGATAGCGGAGAAAGAACAAAGAACAAAGAAGCATAAAGTAAGGAGGTTGAAGAAAGAAGAGAGAAAAAGAACAATGGAGAAGGTAGAAAGAAAAAAGAAGAAGCAAAAAGAAAGAAGGTATAAGAAAGGAGAGAGGAGAAATAACAAACACGAGAGAAGAAAGAAACAAGAAATAAGAGAGAAGAACCAAGAAGAACCAAGAAGAAAGAAAAAGGTAGAAGAAAGAACAAAGAACAAAGAAGCAAAAAGTAAGGAGGTTGAAGAAAGAAGAGAGAAAAAGAACAATGAAGAAAGTAGGAAGAAAAAAAGAAGAGAAGAAAAAGAACAATGAAGAAAGAAGAAAGAAAAAAGAAAGAAGAGAGAAGAAAGAAGCAAGAAGAAAGAAGGTAGAAGAAAGGAGAGAGGGGATAGAACAAACACGAAAGAAGAATAAAAAATAGCTAGTAAAAAGAGAGAGAAGTGAGAACAAAGAAAAAAGAAAGAAGAGAGAAGAACAAAGATGAAAGTACAAACAAGAAAGAAGCAAAAAGAAAGAAGGTTGAAAAAAGGTGAGAGAAGAAAGAACAAAGAAGTAGATAGAAGGAAACAGAAAGAAGAGAGAATAACAGAGAGGAAAAACAAAGAAGGTGAAACAAGGAAGAGAGAGAAGAAAGAACAATGAAGAAAGGAGAAAAAATGTAGAAGAAAAGAGAGAAGTGTGAAAACAAACACAAAAGAAGAGAAAAGTACAAAGAACAAAGAAGCAGATAAAGAAGGTAGAAGAAAGGAGACTGAAGAGAGAAAAAATTTAAAAGAAAGAACAAATAGAAAGAAGGTAGAAGCGAGGATAGAGGAGAAAGAACCAACACGATAGAAGAATGGAAAAACAAAGAGAGAAGAGCAAAGAAGAAAGAAAAAACAACAAATAAGAGAGAAGAAAGGAAAAAAGAAAGGATAGAGGGGGAAGAACAAAGAAGAAAGAAGGTAGAAGATAAAACAAAGAAGAAAGATTGTAGAAGAAACAAAAAAGAGAGAAGAGAGAAGAAAGAAGAGATAAGAGAACAGAAAAAAACAAAGAGGAAAGAAGAACATATAGATAGAAAACGAATCTCAATAATTGGTGTGAGGGTGTTTGCACAGTGACTTAGCTAACACTTTCTGATAGACTCCATCGCAAAATGAAACATATGCAATGGAATGGCGTTATTCACGCCACTGTAAACATATTTCTGTCATACACCATTCAACAGCATATTTGATCTTTGCGATGGTGATTGTCATCGAGTATCAGATGCTCCACTGTGTTAGCACCCTTTGAATTCTCTAATATTTCATATCAAATATCATTAAACATGCAATTCACAATACTTACTTATTGTGCATGTTGAAAATATTATTGAGAGAGAGAGTATAACAAACACTGTCCAATCCATCCTCAACTGAAGACTCACTAATGTTGTAAATGACGTTCTACAAAAAAATATTGTTTCGTGAGCACTAATCTGGGTTCATTAGTGACTACGATACGAGAATTGGCGTGCGAGAGACAACTTGTAAACAATGGAAATTTGTTTTTCGTATTAGTCTGTTACAATTAATTAAGGAAAGATACTGTAGCATGATACTGTATATCTATGAGATTGACGTATCATTATGAACGGTGGCGCCGACTGAAAGTTATTGATAGAGGGAAGTGATAGCCGTGAGCCGTAGCAGGTATCTGTTCAATCAAATAGAGATAAGCTGCGTTCTCCTGGGCACTCTTTGTAAAGGTGACCGATTAGATTGGCCAGCAAAAAAGACACTCTTCTCTGCTGTAAAATCTCTTCCCGGTGGTTCGGAACTCACCTAAAACTGTAGGTCCAAGTCATCAATCACCATCACCCAACTCATTAACCACGCACAGGTCTCAGACATGTGTGGGCTTCATCCTAAAAAAACCTGAAGGAGATTTTTTTGTCCTATTTTGAAGATTGCGTCTTCTGTTCTTCTAGTCTTCTAGATGTTTAGATGTTCCAGAAAACAAAGAGATAGCTGAGAGGGGATTTTGGGGTCCTGACCGCCAGGGTTTGCCGGGGGGGGGGGGGGCGACGAACGCCCATACTACTCAGATGGTTCTCAAGGACGTTAGAGCTACAGATCTCGTATTATATCAATAATATTTACATCCCATTTAAAAACGTTTTGAACAAAATTACAGAAGAATTGTTCTTCTTCTTCTTCTGGTGCCTATCCGCTATCGAATGTTGGCAATCATACTGGAAATCATAATTTTATTAGCTGCTGCTTTAAAAAGTCCTCCACCACCGGACTTTTTAAAGCAGCAGCTTCTTCAAACCAGGTTCTCAGGTTTTTCAACCAGGATATGCGTCTTCTCCCTACACCTCTTCTGCCCTGGACTTTCCCTTGCAAAATGCATTTCAGCAAACTGTACTTAGTTTCATTCCTGAAGATATGTCCTAAATATTCTAATTTTCTCCTTTTTATGTTAAATATTATTTCGGTTTCTTTATTAAGTTTTTGGAGGACACTAATGTTTGTTATTTTGTCCATCCAAGATATTTTAAGGATCCTTCTGTAAGACCACATCTCAAACGCTTCCAGTTTCTTTGCTGTTGCTTCAGTCAAGGTCCAAGACTCCACTCCATACAATAAGATAGAAAATATGTAGCATCGAAGGAGTCTGATCTCCAAGTCCAACCTAAAAGTGTGTTTTTTTTAGATTTTTGAAATTTGATTGAAAGCTGATCTTGCTTTTTCGATTCGGACTCTTATTTCTTGAGACTGGTCCCACCGCTCATTTAGTACTGTGCCAAGGTACATGTATGTTGATACTATTCTATCATCAATCTTAAACTGTACTCCTACAATTCTCTCTTTGCTTATGATCATAACCTTTGTTTCGCTTGTATTAAGTTCAAGGCCATATTTTCTACTAACTTCAGCTACTTTGTCCATCAAAAAAAATTATTCAGAATTTATTAATTTCGAATTCCTCAAAGTGCTTAAAATTAATTTTCACTTACTTCAAACTAACTTGTGAGAGTTATTCAACACACAACATTTTAAATATGAAAAAACAGTGCAGTAGAAGCTTTGCAAGCACGAAATATACAAAAGTGTACCATTCCGTAAACAAACTCCTGCAAATTTTGGCCACTCTGTCAGTAACTTTAATTTTAAATATTTGAAATCTTATCTAAGGAGCAATCAGAGACTATACTAACTACTCAGCATTGTTTTGTTTGCATAAGGACATACCGGTTAATAGTAAAGAGGTTTTAAATGAACTTGCTAGCGTAGACCAGACAACATGGTATGAGTAGTGTTGCTAATTCATCCATTGAGCTAGGTGATTCCTCACTATCAATCAGCTATTTGTCTCTCATATACGGCAACGCCACAGTTTTTCAGAGCCGCCTAATTTGGGCCATTGCCAAGGATGAGGTCTGGACTAACCTTCCCCCCCCCCCGCGACGTTTTCTCTTTCCAGTCCCCCCCCCCCCTTTCAACAAAATAGCAATCCCAAGTGTGTGAATTCAATTTTAAAAACAAGATAATGTGTGTGAACCTGCTCAAAATGATGTTTCATGATACCTATTTTTAGGGTTTACTTCCACTCCCGGATCCCCATTGCCAGAATTTGATGGCAGATCGTCGCATGCTAGAAAAGACGTAACAGCTTCTGAAAATTTCACAAAAAACAGTTATATAACATAGAACAGTATGAAAAACTGTTTTGAAACAGTTATCCAGACTTGGAAAAGACGTGTACAATAGACAGTAACTTTATAGACAGATCTGTTAGTTGAAATTTGATTCTGTGACACTCTCCAATTCCTATCAATGCTGCATGCTAGAAGTTCTGCTTGTTTGCTCCCTAAACTACTATAATTGTTGAATTTAGTACCTTGTCCTAACAATTCTTGTTCTGAACGTGAAAACGCGACGTTATTGAAATTTTTATCAGCAAACTTATGCTGATGATTTGTATTCGGTTTCGGACGTTGTTCTTCAACAACCTTCTGTAATTATTTCAAGTTCTGTGTAACGGTTTTTTCTTTCAATTTCTTATAGATTTCGTTCCTGCACTTATTGTCTAGGAAATCCCATTCAATTTTGTGTAGTTTTTTCGTCAGTTGTGAATGTAAGATGAAAATGCAGAACGATAAGCTATCCCTCCTCTTGTACAAGTAGAAACAATTAGTCTGGGCGCACGGCCGTTTGGTAGTCAGCCACGGCGAGGGGAGTGTTTATCGCTCATTTCTAAAAACATGTGGCCCGTGCGACGCTGCAGATGTCTTCAAGGTCAACTTTTAACAGGACGGCTAGTAGTGAAACCAGAGCCACGCGCCCAGACTAATTGTTTCTACTGTGCCACTAATTTTTTTTTGTACCACCAGCTAATTTCCTCCTTTATCCAAAACGTTTGTGCTTGTTCAATACTTTTTTGTGCAATTATGGACTTGTTATTGGATTTTATTGAAACTCATTGAGACTCCAACTCATCAATCACCATCACCAGGTCTCAGACCTATGTGGGCTCCATCCTCAAAAAAAAAAACTTCGGTACTAATCCCAATTTTAGGCACTGTCTATTGAAAAATATATTCCTCTCTGCTAAACCAAACTTCAGTTTAAGTTTGAAATATAACTTTATCTGTTCTGCTTGACTCGCTTCTTTAACTTTTATTGTAGTGGTGAAAGTGATATTGTGAAAGGTATCCATTATGAATAATAAGACGAAATTGTCACAACCACATTTATTAAAACTTTGAGAAACTAGTTTCGGTTTTTACACCATTATCAATACAATCAAACTAAAACTAAAGTACAGAGAAGCCTTATATATACTGTACATGGAATGATGCTATTGGGTAAGAGGGAAAGAGGTTGACCTTAATCGGACGTTGTGATTGGCTGTCAAGTCACGCCCCCTGGTGGGAGGAGTATCAAGCAAAAATACGAGTCAAATCAAAAACTAAACACTGTAAACAACAAGAAAGTAACAAAGAAGAAGAGGCTAGAATTTATAATTTAATCAAATTAAAACTAAAAAATTAGAAGCTCACTGAAATGCAGTCAAGGTCAATCGAGAAACACACGAAAGAACCGTTTTTTTAATGTAGGCTGGAATTATGATAAACCAAGTTAGTTGAATCGAATTGGTTCATATAAATTTGGTCATTTAAACTAGTATTGGAATCGTTTTTTACCAACTTAGTTATCTCTCTAAAGTGATCAATTGCCTGCCTTTGCCAATCAAATGCAGAAATTCAACATTTTCTACAGCCTTGAACTTGTGCCCATTATTAATGAGATTTTCTGCAAAATTTGAATCTCCTTTTTGAGTTTTCCAATCCCTGATATGTTGATTTATTCTACATTTGAAACTTCTACCAGTCTGAGCCACATAACAAGCATGACAATCACCGCAATTCAATTTATAAACCCCACTTTTATCCCAGATATCAATCTTGTCTTCACTACACGCTAATAAACTCTTTAAAACTGGTTTGGCTTGAAAAGCTACATCAAAACCGTTCTTTTTCAATTATTTTCTTAATTTATCAGAGACTGGGCCAAGGTAAGGAACCGTTATCCACGACCTTTCCCCAGTATGAGTTACAGCAATACTAGCACTGATTGCTAGTCTCCTACTTGTTTTATTAAAAATTTTATTGACAATGATTTCCTCATATCCATTTGTAATAGCTATCTGTTTAATCGTACTAATTTCTTTTCAGAAGTGATGATTGCTCATTGGAATAGTTGAAGCTCTATAAATCATACTCTTGAAAGCTGCAAGTTTGTGCGATATAGGGTGACATGAGTGATGAGGTATGAGTCACTTTTCTGAAAATAGAGAAATTGTGGGTTCCTGTGCTATGGTCTATTCTTAAATCTAGAAAATTTAAAACACTATTCTCTTCTAACTCTATGGTGAATTTAATCTAATGGTGTAAACTATTCAAATAGCTAAGGAAATTATCTAATTGTCTATTTTGCATGACTGAAGGCCTTGAGATGCACAATAGCCACAGTATGAAATACTTCCCTTCCACAAACAAATAATATAATCTACAATTTCTGAATCAATAAGCAATCCTATCCTCAAAATTATTATTTTCAAAAATTCTACGTTCAAGGCTATCCATAAATTCAGCTAGTAGTGAAAGTGGTGAACCCATCGCTAACCCATCTTTCTGTTCATAAAATTTATTGTCAAACTTAAAATAGTTATAGTGGTCCGTTATTTCTTGCTTTGCTCAGAGGATGGAGGATGAGCTCTATTTATCCATAGATTTGGCCTTGAACCCAGGTGTTGGATACAAAAGTTTTTAACAACAGAAACAGAGTTCAGCACTTTCACATCATACGTAAGTCCTTTAAATACCAAATTGTTACGTTACCAAATTGTTACGTTACCAAATTGTTACGTTACCAAATTGTTACGTTACCAAATTGTTACGTTACCAAATTGTTACGTTACCAAATTGTTACGTTACCAAATTGTTACGTTACCAAATTGTTACATTACCATATTGTTACGTTACCAAATTGTTACGTTACCAAATTGTTACGTTACCAAATTGTTATAAATACCAGATCAATAACGCGCGTTAATAAAGTCTTATTCGAGGTGGTGATGTGACCTATTCAAGCCTTGAGTTCTGTATTCTTGTTAAGCACTTCCTCCACCACAGTTTTCACGGATGAAAAGTATTCTGTAAGTTATTCGAATCTCGCATTCATGTTGGACGTCAGACGATTCTCTAAGTTGAGGAATAGTTGTTTTAAAGATTCTTCCTCCATTCTTATTAGACTTCTTTTTATAAGTATGGCCCTCGGATTCCGGCGAGCTCTTCTCTTATTGGTTGGAGCAGCCGGCGAACTTTTAATGTCTCTGCATACGATTTTCAACACCGGACCGCGATTTCACCATAGGTACGAGGACTTATGTAATTTATTTCAACGATGAATTACACCACAAACACTATAAATAGAGTACTATTGAAGCACGATTGTTCAAAAATAGCTAGTGTCGAATCGATAACTGATAACTACGGAGCTAGAAAAACACAACCGTCCTGCTCGGCGTTCACTACTCCACTCCTGAAGTAGGACTATCAGTAGAATAAAATTCTGGTATTTGTATCAATCGGAAATAATCTTATCAAAATACTCTAGAATTTTAATTCTAACAGAAAATAAGATTTAGATTTTAGAAACAAGTGTTTTATTATACGGTTTAGAGAGCTCTCTAGTGATCTCTTTCTTCATATTTTTCTTCCTTCTCCTACTTCTTACTCTCCTACATCTTTTTCTTCTCCTCTTCCTCCATAATCTAGAATCTAAGACTGTCCTTTTTTTATCTACATGAATAAAGTAAACAATCTATAATCTTATCTAATCCTTCTCCACCATTACCACTACCTCCTTCACCACCTCCTCCTTTTTTATTCTTCTCCTCTTCCTCCCTCCTCTTTATTTCCTACTATTCCACCTTCTTCTTCTCCTTCTTCTTCTGTTCCACGTCTCCCGTCTTCTTTCTCTTATTCATTTTATAATTATTTATCTTCTTCCCCTGTCTTCTCGTTTTTCTTCCCTTTTTCCGTATTTTCCTTCTTCTTCTTCTTCACCACCTTCTCCTCCTTCTTCTACTTCCTCTTCTTCTTTTTCTTCTTCTTCTTTCTCCTCCATTTTTTCTTCTTCTTCATCACCTCCTCCTTCTCGTTCTTTATCTTTCTTTCTTTCTTCTTTATCGAAGGATGAAGCCCACATAGGTCTGAGACGTGTGCGTGGGTAATGAGTTGGATGATGATGATTGATGAGTTGGACCTACAGTTTAGGTGGGTTCCGAACCACCGAGAAGTGATTTTACAGCAGAGAACAATGTCTTTTTTGCTGGCCAATCTAATCGGTCACCATTATAAACAGGACCTACGAGAACGCAGCTTATCTCTATCTGATTGAACAGATACCTGCTACGCCTCGCGGCTATCACTTCCTAAAGTTCTCTTGTTCCTTCTTCTTTTTCCTCTTCTCCTATCCATCCAATAAAAAAAAACATTATCTGAGTTCACTATAGTATCTATGTGATGTTGATAATATTGTTTATAACCATTCATATGCATAATTTGTAAATTTACATGAATAAAGAAAGATAATCTAATCTAATCTAATCTAATCCTCCTCTATCTCCATCTTTTTCGTCTCCTCCTCATCCTTCTTCTTCTTTTTCTTCTCCTCCTCCTCCTCCTTTTCCTTCTTTCTCACCTCTCTCTTCTTCTTCTTTTTCTTCCTCGTCTTCTTCATTGAGTCATTTATTTGTTGTTTGCTCAATGTACTGCTGGAATGTGTAGCTGTGCCCCCCATACACGTGCGAACAATTTGCGCAAATTCAGTGTTTGTGCAAACAGTTTGACTGTCTATGGGGCTGTTTGAATGATTGCGCAAACTGTTTGAGTAAAATCAATCAGGATCGAAATAATTTGTACAAATATTCCTTGTTTGAGTACTTGTTTGACGTGTATGGTATGGTTTGTGCAAACTTTGGGTTAGTCGACTCCTGCTCCTAGACACTGTCAGGCAGTTTCCTTTCTATTCCGTGGTTGAAAACGTAATTTCGGTAATTTTTTTTAGTTTGTTGCTATTTATCTCTCCAATATGGCGAAGAATAAGACAACAGATTATTAACAGCGAGAACTTTGGAGAGAGTTTATTACAGTGTATCGTGATTTACCTGACGTGTGGAAGGTAAAACGTGACGGTTATATAGATAGGAATAAGAAGGACGCGGCGTATAAAATACTCGTCGATAAAATGAAGGAAATTGAAAACGAAGGAAAATTTTCAACGAACAACACCACAAATCGAAATGATGTTTGCGCAATAGGTTGCTAAGTGTATGTGCTAACGTATGTAAAAACAGGCGTTTGTACAAACACCGAATTTGCGCAAATTGTTCGCATGTGTATGGGGGGCCGTATGTCCGTATGTCCGTATGTGTAGTTAGTTATAAACTGAACATTCCAGCTAATACAGGCTTCATCAGGAGTTCAAACACTCAGCAAACTTTAAATCTCAGGTCGTTAAAACAAAACTAATTAACAGCAAAGCTTTATTGAGCTGTTGCAAGCTGAAGCTCCCACGCTGGGCCATTAGAGCAATACTTGTTAAAAGACCAAAATAACGGACACTAACATTTCCTCTAATTCTCTCTTATATTCCAAATACGTGTGAGTTACAGACGGACAGACAGAGAGCTCAAGTCAAGTTTAGGATTATACAGGGTGTTTCGGAACTCTCTACCAATACTTCTAGGCAGTGTTTCTGAACCACTAACAAGAGTAAATATCGTAATAACATTTTTCTAAAATCCCCAGTTACTCACACAACCGCCATTTTGTTTTTTTCACTCATTATTTTTTTTATTCGAACACCTCTGAATGCATAATTTTAAAATTTTGCAAACAGCTTTATAACAATTAAAACAATCTTAAAAAAATTAATCAAAATTTTCCAACATGAAAAAACAAAATGGCGGCCATTTAAAATCTTTGAACAGTATTAAATTGATAATGGCTGATGATATCAAAATTTGACTGAAATAACGTTTTTTAGATATTCTTATTACAAACTCAACGACACCTCATTTTCTAAGATCGGCCAATAATTAACAAAGATATGCTACTTCTTAGGGTGTGCGGTGGTTGAGAACGGGTCGCAGTTTTTCGCTTCCAACCACTGCACACCCTAAAAAGTAGCATATCTCTGTTAATTGTTGGCCAATCTTGGAAAATGAGGTATCGTTGGATTTGATACTAAATCTGATAGTAAAATGATATATTGATAATTAGTACCATCAAGTGATTGAGTAGTGGAATTATTAGCAGAAATTAATATTAAGTGGCAAAACCCTATGAGATCTCGCGGGCTGGATTGCTCATCTGTCACGGGCTGGATTGATTGCATTGGCGGGCCGGATTTGGCCCGCGGGCCGTAGTTTGAAGACCCCTGTTCTAAACAAGTTGGGTACAACATCGAAAATTCCCAAATATATTGATAGTGTAATCAATATAATGATGGAAATATCAACAACACAAAAGAGTTAGTTGTAGCTGCCTGTCAACCAGCAATAACCTGTTGATGGCGACCACAAAGATTTATTTATCTGCTCGCTCAGCCTCCTTCTTCCAATATTAGCAAAGCCATTAGGTGCTTCACTAACTTCTTCCCAGACTCAAAAACGATAAGAGCTTCTTCTTTTCATCCATCTCTACTCTTCCTCACTCTCACTCTACCTCTCTCTCACTCGTGCTCTCTTCTCGTTTTTCATCACTCTTTCCTTATCAAACGCAACCTTCCCC
This sequence comes from Conomelus anceps, assembly GCA_948455865.1. Classification (NCBI taxonomy): domain Eukaryota; kingdom Metazoa; phylum Arthropoda; class Insecta; order Hemiptera; family Delphacidae; genus Conomelus; species Conomelus anceps. The sequence goes on from OX418216.1 coordinate 162,499,024, forward strand.
AGTTGATGCGATCCTATGGATCTATCAACAGCAGTGTCCATACTCTCTCACTTTTCACACATTTTTCTTCTAACTCACTTCTTCTTCTTCTTCTTCTTCTTCTTCTTCTTCTTCTTCTTCTACCCCTCTCCTTTCTCTTTTTCTTTCTATTTTTATTCTTCTTTCTCTCCCTATCTTTCTTCTACTCCTTCTTCTTTTCTCTTCTTATTCTCTCTTCTTCTATCTTCTTCTCTCTTCTTATCTTTCTTTTTATTCTGTTATTTTTCTTCTCTCTTCTTCTTTTTTCTTATTCTTTCTTCTGCTTCTCTCTTCTTCTCCTCCTCTCTTCTTCTTCCCTCTTCTTCTGTTCTCTCTTTAACTACCTTCTCCTTATCTCTTTTTCTCTCTCTTTCTATTATGTTCTTCTTCTTCTCACTTTCTTCTTCTTCTTACTTTCTTCTTCTTCTTACTTTCTTCTTCTTCTTCACATTTTTTCTTTCTTTCCTCTCTTCTTCTACTGCTTCTCTCTCCTTCCTCTTTATCAACGACTCTTTCTCCCTTATCTTCTCCCTTCTTATTCCTCTTTTCTCTTCTTATTCTCTCTTCTTTCTCTCCCTTCATCATCTCTTTTTTTCTCTATTCTTTCCCTTGTTCTTCCCTCTTCTTCTTCTCTCTTCTTCCTCTCCCTTCTTCATTTGTCACCTACTTCTCTCTTCTTCCTCTTCTTCTTCTTCAACATTTCTTTCTTCCTCATTCACTCTCAACCTTTCTTTTTTTGTCCCTTCTTCTTGTTCTTCTTCTTTACTCCTTTTCTTCTATTTCTGCCCTCAACTTCTGTTGTTTTTCTTCAGGGAATAAAATCATGCAGTTTTGCAATAAAATTGTAAATACAGTCCTCTTTGTGACCCTACCCCCCCCCCCCAAAATTCCCGAGCTGGAACCAGGGTGTGCACAGGGATTCTGGTCATAATATTTTTCGACGTTTAAAAGTGTTATCTATTGATTTTTTTTCATCGAATATATTATGGAATATGGGGATTCATAGTTGTGGAGAGGGGGTCAATTGATCTTCTCTAAGAGTTATTTTGAAATTTTGTTATTTTTTTTATAAGTGAGACACTTTGATGAATAGAATGACACATTTTTCATTCCGATCTAACAACTAGTCTTTTCAGATATAAAAAAATATTTTGAAAAATTCATGTAATTTTATTTCTCAAATCTTTTTTTGTTATAAAAAATTTTTTGCAAAATTTTAATTTAACTTAGAGGTGAGATCAATTGCCCCTCATCATCAAAAATATTTAACTTTAAACCTCCATATTCATGTCACAAAATTATTCATTAAAAAAGCATTTCTCAATGCAACGTATGGAATTTCAGAGCCCCAATAACATCTAGTGCCATAAACTTCGAAAAAAAAATTATGACCCAAAACCCTGTGCATAGGGTCCCTATTTAATAATGGAATAGTAACATGAATTAGGTATGATTCTATCACTAGCATCAACAAGAACGACCCAAGGTTTAAGGTTAAGGCTCAAGGATTTGTTTTTAGGACAATAGAAACCTTGTTAATGTTCAAGGGGTCCTTATAAAGTCAATGGGGTCTTTGATGGAGTCATCTGCATCTGTATATTATGTAGCTCATCCCCTTTATTCTTATTTAACTGAGCACCCATCACCCAACTTGTATACGAATCATACATTCCATCACAGCATCCTTCCAGCTTCGGCTACCTTCGGCTATTTCCGGTTTCTCTGTAGCTGCACTTCCGGTCGATCAATATAGAAATGCGTACACATTTCTCGCTCCTTTCATCCACAACCCCCTCCCTTCTACACTTTCCAACACTCACCGCCCCTCCCCACAACAAGGATAATCCCACCCCCACGTGTATCAAGTTAGATGACTGTGAATTTGGATTGTATCATGCATCACCGTATAATAGACGGTTTGTATCATTTATCAGCTCAGTGCTTCCTATCTCATATGGTGTTGAAATCAGTGGCGGATCAAGACCGACTTTTAAGGGTGGAGGGGAGACATTCGGGGGTCTGTGCTGAAGTAATATGTTAATAGTTAATCCCCGTAAAAAAGTAAATGCTGTTATTGGAAACATGGTTTACCTACAATTTTAAGTGGGTGCTCTTAAGATTGTGTCGGGCCCTTAATAATTTGACTCTGATCAAATTCCTGGACTGTTTTCATGAAAGGAAATTTCTATCAGGATGGGATCAAGCCTTTTGTTACAAAAAACAAGCGCTCCACAATTAAGTACCGTAAAGCAAAATACCCTTTTGATGAAGAAAAAACAATGTTGACCTACGATAACATCAGCAGCCTACGCTTTTCCACGATCTCGAACAATTTTCACCTCGAAGGGTTATTCGCCAACGTGATGAGTTTTCAATATTGCTGAGTCGACATTTTCAATTAATTTTCCACACTGAAAACCCTCAACTTTACTTACTTACCTTTTTATCAGAAAACCCTTCATCGCTTCGATACATATTATCAGTTTTTAATGGGGTTTACTGTTGAGGAAATGGGGTGGAGTGGTTAGACAACCGATATAATAAACAGCTATTTGTTATTATCTGTCGATGAAGAAGGAGTTATCGAGGAGGGCGTGAAGGAGAAAAGGAAAAAGGAGAAGAAGCAAAGTGATAAAAAGAAGAGCCTATCAAATTTAATTTGACATCCAGATTTAATTGAATCGGTCAACCTGCTAGTATAACATAACAGGTTTACTGTAAACCTTATTAGTTTCAAAGCGATTTATTGTTGGAAATAAGTAGTAGAAAATGAATATTGAAAATAATGCATACATTATTTCTGCAGATATTTTTTTTGTAACATTTTATTTCTTGTACATTATAGTTAAGTTGAACTAAGTAGTATTTTTTTTTTGTAGCTTCTTGGTTTCTCTCCTAATAATTGATTGTTTTATAATTATTATTATTTTTTATCATGTATAATTTTTTTCCTGTGTATTTTTTTTGCTTGTTTGTATTTGCGGAAATAAAAATCATTATTATTATTATTATTATTATTATTATTATTATTAATGGGTGTATTGTTTAATAAAAGCAAGCACTACTTTGGAAGCCGTAATCCAGCTACGTGTTCTGAATGTGGTAATCATTACTCCAGATACGAGGCTAGGCTGAGGGTAGGCACACATGCTTGTAGAAGATGAACAAAAACGAATAGCAAGATTATTGTATAAAAAACAAATCTTAATCATCAAAATCATGAATTTATTTTCAAGCATAGTCACTATCAAGCATTTTACATTCCTTCCAATGTGTTACAAGTTTTTTCATTCTGTCACTGAAAAATTCATCCGACTTTTCTCGAACTCAGGACACTCTAGTCACCTCATTGTCCGAGCTGTAATGATTACCCTTAGGCCGTGGTCAGACTGCATGCGTACTCCGACGTGCGTGCTCGCATACGGACGTCAGTGTAAAACAGACGTTGATAAACCGGTTTGATTGGTCACAGTAGAGAAGAGTTTTTCGTACGAGGTCTTGCGCACACGCACGAGTCAATTCTGGAAGCAAGTTTGTTTGATTTTCTTTGCGTGGTCGTCAGTGTGAAAATGAACGTTGAGGAGTTCATTTACGATTGTGTTTGACCAAAATCTATTGAGGGACCAATCCACAAAGGATTATCATAATAGATATCTCAATGTGACCGTTAATCTTTCCATAGGCTAAAAACAAGTCCAAAAATTGCTTTGTTTTTCAATATTTGTGCTGATTCTGTTTAAAATATAATAGAAGGTTCCTAGTGACATCCGAAAATAATCGAAAATTTTCTATCAGTTCTTCGTAGATCAGGAAAAATTAGCTTGAATTCGCCTTGCGTTTCTCTTGTTTAATTAATATCATTCACCCAGCTTTCTTTTTCTTCATTAACAAACAAAATGCGCAATAACAGATTGTCTAACAACAACTGGTCAATGCCTTTGAAGAATAAACTCGCAGGAATAGGAAGTTTGCAATGTGACCACTCTTACTCTGACGCCTAAAACTCTGAAGACAGGCCTAAAGGTCTCTCTTGAGTAGAGGGAAGAGATAAAAATCTGAAGGGGCAAGTTCAGGAGAATATGGAAGAATTGGTTCAAACTTCAAGTTTCTCAGAGCCTCTTCAGTTGCACGCAGAGTGTTGACGAGGATTGTCAGGTTGCAAGATTATTGGCACCAGGTTGCCTCTAACACTCCTTGGACATTCAAATTTGGTTTGAGATATGCTGTTGAGTGATTCGCCGGTCATTTTGAACAACATCTTCGACGTGTTTGGGAAGTTTATCATTGGAGGCAGTGTGTTATGTCAACAATCAAGGCTTTTCCAGGTTGACAATCACAAAATTTTATTACCCATCAATACACAGTAGACCTATCAACAGTATCGTCACAGCCTTTAAATGATGATCAATCATTTATCATCACAACAGTTTTACATTTGACTTGTGCAGAACATGACACCATACTTCCACTATGAAAACAAACTGGATGAAAGGAACGCCTTCATACTGCCTAGACGTGTAGAGGAGAAATAGTACTTCCATATTCCACCAGGCACGCTTCTGAAGTTCATCCTATTTAGTTTGTCTTCTACAAGCATGTGTGCATTACTTATCAGCCTACCCTCGTATATTGACAAAATTTGTAAATATACTCAATATACATAATTTGTCAAAAAATACTCCAGATATTTATATTGACAAAATTTGAAGCCTAATCTTCAAGAATATCTGTTCCCTAAGTAACCCATCATTTTTCAATACAAGTTTTGTTGGTTTCCATTGAGATTTGGAGCAGCAACATTTGGAATAGGTGTTGTATGGAATAATATAATATCTGTGAAGTTTTCCTTGACGAAATACTTTATGAACAATCCAATATAAAAACTGACACTGTATTTCACTTTTAAATAATGTTTTACTCACATATATTGAAGATGCTTGAGGAATGCATTTCACTTCTGAAAAGAAGCTGACGAAAGAGGCTGACAAGAAGCTGACGAAGCTTCTTTTCAGATTTGAAATGCATTCCTCAAGCATCTCCAATATATGTGAGTAGAACATTATTTAAAAGTGAAATACAGTGACAGTTTTAATATTAGATAATATAATAATATTCGTAGAAATAATATGAAACTTGAAGAAGTTCAAAAACCATTAAAATTTACCTCGTTTCTGGCATCATTTTTAAAGAATAAAGAAAGCTTTAATTTATTGAAAGAGTGAATTTCTAGAAATAATTGCAAATGTATATTTTTTTGTTTCAGAACCTAAAAGATCAAATCCTCACAACAAACGTGTGGCTGGAGCATGTGAGTAGCATACTATTCCTCTTCTTCATTTTGTTCTTCTATTTCTACTTGTACTCTTCCTCATCACCCTCCACATCTTCCTTCTCAACCTCTTCCTTATTCTCATCCTCATTCTCCTCCTCCTTTATCTACCACTCCTTTTCCACCCTCTCATACTCATCCTCTTCCTCCTCCTTCTCTTCCATCCCCTTCGTCACATCTTGATCCTTCTCATCCTCCTCCTCCTTCCCTTTCACCTCCTCTTGATCCTTCTCACCCTCCTCCTTCTTTCACTTCTTCCTTATCCTCCTCCTCCTTTCCCTACCAATCCTCTTCCTCCTTCTCAGCCTCATTCCCCTCCACCTTCCCCTTCAACACCTCTTAATCCTTCTCATCCTCCTTCTCCTTCCCTCTCACCTGGCTACACTGTAATTTGATCAACAGCTGATTCTGAGAAAAAAGATGAATTAGAATCATTTCATTGTGAATTACTTGAATCATTCATTATTCTACTATCTCAATATTATTATTATATTCTTAATAGATTTTATTCATTTTTGAATGTTTTTAACACCTACGACATCCAGTGTTCTGGTACGATAAACATAACCTATGAAATGTAACTTGACGGGCATTAGTGAGATTTAATCATCGGTGATCGGGTGGTTGAATATCTTTTACGCCGGTCAACCTAATCGGCGTTATCGCTTGTAATTGTACTTAGTGCAATTAAATTTTCTCCATTAAGTTCAATTTTCGTAGAATGACGTTATTCTAAGAGGATTAAATTCAACTGGCCGTCGTGAAACCGGGCATATGAATTCTTAGGATATCTTTTCTAATTAACAAAATTCAATTCTTGTTATTGTTGATAAAAATTTACGTAAAGGATTTCTCTTTTTGTTAATATAATCTCAAGCACACTGCTCACTTACTGCGTTTTCTTGTGTGAACACCTCCATCAGATTTTAAGCTTAAAATTATTAGTCATGATGTCTTCAATTTCTTTTTAAGTAGTCAACCCTAGCAAATTCTTATTTTATAAATTCCAAAAAAAGGTTTGGTCAATAAACACGGTAATTTGTGGAAACGCGTTTCTGTTAGTGAAAAATGACATTTGTGACTTCATCCTAGTGGTACTAATGGGATCTCCCTTTTAGGAGACAATCTGTATGTTTAACACTCTGTTGGTGAGACAATTTTTGAAAAAGAATGCATGATGTTTTGAGAAAAATTCAATGATTTAAAAAAAATTGCAGAAATTTCACTTTTGTTATTACTTTTTTTGTAAAATTATTACTAATTTCCAAATTTTTTTTGTTAAAAAATTAACAAAACACATATTTGTACGATTCCAATATAGGGAGGTTCAACTGGCTTAACATCATTTTATCCAATTTCTCAATTTGAATTATTCTGTTCAACATTTATTTTTTTAATATTGATTTTATTGATTCCAATCGTACCAACATGATAGAATGTTCGAGATGGAAAAACCGATTTTTCCGTCAAACAGGAACTGTTAAGTGTTTACAGTTCTCTTTTAGCTGCATCAAAATCAAACACTCTGTTGAGAGCGGTCGGTCTGAAGCGGTTTCGAGATGAGATGAGTGCACTGGAAAGTTTCGAGTGTCAAAAGAGGTGTGTGATGAAAGAGAGTGATCAGCGTCATGCTTCACCACAAATCCATCAGAACTGTTCTTCTGATGGAGATGTGTGCCATAGTATAGAGTTATAGACAAGTGGAAATTATTTTAAAAAACATTTATCTACGACCATGTCATAATGTATACATTACAGTTTCACAATTGATGCCAAAACAGCTGTCTTTTCGAAATGCTTTTTGAGACCCGTTGCATAAAGAGCTCATTATAGTACAGGTTCTACATTATAAAACGGGTTCTGGACCAATCAGAAGCATTTTTGATGGAATCAATATCGTAATTCAAAAATTGTGAAACTATCAGCTGATTTCATTAAACTGCTACACCAGCTACTTTAACCTAACAATCTACTATAACTTCTCATATTTGAGACGAGAGGTTAGGTATCTCTGAACGGCCACAGGTAAAATGAAATTGTTTTAATTAAATGTATACTAGTGGTCGTAGATAAAATAGTGTATGTAACGATTTTATTTGGCCATTAAAGCACTCGTGAGATATTTATAACACTCGCATTCACTCGTGTTATAACTTACATCTAACTCGTGCCTTAATAAGGGTAAAAATAAAATCGTTGCATAAACTACTATTTAACACGAGAATTCGGATCCCCCACTGACAAAAGTGATGAAAAAACTAGATGAAAATCATCTTTGACACACAATTTGAGTTATAATAATGTTAGAATGGATGAATCTGTGTCCAGAATCGTTTGAAATTCGTAGAGTCCGATCCCACTAGGCATCAAATCTGGAAGAAAGTAGAAACCAATCTGTCAGATAAATAGATGAAATGTGTATTTAAAAAAAAAAATCAAAATTCTTTATTGCCAAACTCTTGTAAATAACAATCAATCACACACAATTAATACTTTTTTTTTTTTTTTGGCGCCATCAGCAAAGCATAGCTTGTTCGCTAACGACGAGTTCTCCTTTATTACAAATGAAAATTTTTCCTCTTTACACTGGAATGTTCATCAATAATTCACTAAATCAAGCATCCAGCCAATCAAAAAAATAGTCCAAAACAAAAAAAAAACAGTAGAACAAAAAAGAAAATCTATCATCACTATCTTAAGCAAAACAACAGCAGAACGAAAAGAAAACTTATCAAATACAATAAATAGGCAACTATTACTCAACCTTAACGTTACTATAACTTAAAATATATGTTACTTTTGACCCATTCCTCTACATTTCTCAATAGAGTTTGTGTAAACCTTTGTGTTAAAAAGTGTGCAGGAATCTTGTTTATTAGCACCATGCAATAATTGGTGAACTGACGCTTACATACTGTCAATCTTGTATACTGTATGTTGTATCTATTTGTTAATAGCGGTCTTGTAATATACGTTTCTATTGTCAAATGAATGTTTGTTCTTTATTATGTACAATACACACCTAATAACATAAGTTTGACTTAAAGTGAATACATCAAGTTCATCAAACAGCAGTTTACTAGGATATCGTCTTGTTCGTCCTAAAGCCGCTCTTATTATATGTTTTTCTAGAGTGAAAACTTTATTAAAATGTGTATCAAAGGTTCCCCCCCCCCCATACTTCTATTACATAATGGAATAATGATTGAGCATATGCAAAATATATTTTCCTAATTATATTCAAGTCTTTTATTTGATTTATTTTATAAAAAGTGTAGATTATGTATTTTAATTTAGAAGCTAAATATTTAAGATGAGCGTCCCACTTGATGTGTTTATTTTAAAAAAAATTTTTTAAATTTTCACAGGGAGTACTTCCAAATCCCCTTTTTGGATAAACTATAGTCTTGCATTATTGTTTAGAGAACCCCTCCTTCTTCTCTTATGGTGTACTATATAGTGCCTGGAGCCTTCCCACCACACATTACATCATTGATCATCCCCCCCCCCCCCCGGATCAAACTCCTAGTTACGCCACTGACCCAGAAAAAATTTGATACTAAGAACACTATAAAACATTGTTTATGAAACTTTGTTACATAATGTGGACGTAGCTGTACTCATTTTCAAATTATTTAAGATTTTTCTCTTTTTTCCCGTACCGGTACCGTATACTGTGGAAAATCTCAGCGTTTGCTCGATGTAAGAACATCTGTTTGGACGCGCTGAAGAATGCCAGAACACCTTTCTGGGGGCTGAAAGAGGGGGCCAAACCCTTCCCCACCCCCTACACCCTCACAACCCACACCAATCGCACTTCATTGGTGAACGTGTGAAAGATTCATGGAGATGTTGCCGAGATTGAGTCAGTGCAAGATGGGAGAGAGAGATTCAGATTCAGATAGCTTGAGTAAAATATTTAATATTTTAAGATATTTGAGTAAAAGCACAATTCGAATGACTGCTGTTGTAGTCAGTAAAACCTACCCTAACGATGAATGACATCACCTAAAATCATGGAAGATTGATAAAAAATAGATACAAGACGATACGTTACTATTACACTGTTTTGTAAGTTAGATTACTGACATTAATCAGAATATTTGCATAATAAATGAATTGTAATATCAAGGTGCTGCATTCACACAAAAGGGCGGAGTTAGGGCAAAATAGTCTTATCTTACCCTCAACCTACAGAGAGAGTGAGAGGGATTGAGAGAGATATATTATATTATAATGTGTGAGAAAGTGAGGGATGCGAGTGATAAAAGAGAGAGAATGAGTGAGAGAGTGAGAAAGTGACAGATTCAGATTCAGATGTTCAGATGACTTTATTTGTGCAAATTTACAATATACATTAATGATAACAGCATTATTGAGATTAGCTACACTCAGATCCCCTAGTTCAAGTGATGTACAGTGATTTTGGAAAATTTAACATCCCACTGGTTGAATAGTTTGAATAGAAAAGATTATAAATACAACAAATATAATTATATTTCTCCTACAACTGCTCATAAAGTATTTCTTTGCGTACTGAAAACTGATTGTAAAATACCTCTTTACTGCTCAGCGAGCGATAAAGTCAGCTGACGAACGAAAAAAGTACTTTACCGCTCGCTAGCTGTGTTTGATGGCTTCTCATTGGTGGATCACGAAATCTGTAAAATTCTCATAACCTTAACAATGGCGCACGCTAACCAAATCCGCGCACGGTCTGCAATGTTACAAACTAAATGTTTTTATTGTGTTGGAATCCAGAACTGCAGTTGTAGGAAAAATATTGTATGTAATTCGCGCGTGAAGCTTCTTTATCGCTCTCACAAAATTACTGCGCTCCGCTATGCATTGCACAGTAACTGTTTTGGCTCGAGCGATAAAGTCGCGCTTCACGCTCTTAATACATAATTAACTATTAAAGTATTGTACAGCAGAAATTATTGATGTGATTGGTAACAAAAAGAATGAGAGCTTGGATCAGAGAGATGAATTACACATAAAGGCGAAGTCTTGGACATTGAGGCCATTCTTACACTTAACCTGTTCAACATGTCCTACTTTTCACATATCAATAGGTATTAATGAAGTTAATTAATACAGTTTATCTAATTAAGATGAATCAATTCGAATAAGATAAACTTGACTGAAAAAAAATGTATAACATATCTATATTCCTCATATTAGAGCAAAAAATAAATAGATGATTGAATTATAAACATAATTTGTGAATTAAAAACAATAATTAGGGTAATAAATAGATTTATTAAACCAATAGTATTATTATCGATCTCGCAGTCGCCTTAAGGTCAAACAGAAGCAGCCATTTTCTCCAACAGATGCCTCCTCAGTCACAGGGAGAAGCCCCCCACTCTGCTCTCACGATTCCTGATTGAAAGTGGAAGTAGATTCCAAGCACGACAAGCGCTAACAACAAAAGACTTAAAGTATAGCCTAGTATTAGTAAGTACTTAAAGTAAAGTATAAAGTGTCGTCCGGTCATTTGACATCCTAAGAGTTCTGTCACCATTTCTGGTGTGTGGAACATTGTTTCCCCTACTTTCTGACACAAACTTGAAATCATTTTTAAAATATTTTGGAGTTCCATTGTTGAGAATGCTTTTTGAAGTTTGAGTATTCAGTTTAATAGAGTGAGCGAGAGAAAGCGCAACGCATAGATTTATGTTATCCGATTAATTGATAAATTAAATTAAACGTGATATATTGATATTTGTAGATAAAAAATTGTATGCAACGATTGGATTCATCCCTGAAGCAACTCGTGAGATGTTTAGAGCACTCGCTCCGCTTGTGTCCCAATGAACACCGCATTTATTGCTTTTAAAGGCAGTCATGATGCAATTGCTGCTTAAAGTAGGCTACTATAGAGCGGTTGTGGCAATATTATTATTTCAAATTCTAGACTTCATCGAACAAAAGTTAAGTTGAGATTAGATCCATTACAAATATGTGACCCATTTATGGGTAGTGATAGCCGCGAGCCGTAGCAGGTATCTGTTCAATCAGATAGATAAGCTGCGTTCTCGTAGGTCCTGTTCGTAACGGTGACCGATTAGATTGGCCAGCAAAAATGACACTGTTCTCTGCTGTAAAATCACTTCCCGGTGGTTTTGAACCCACCTAAAACTGTCGGTCCAACTCATCAATCACCATCATCCAACTCATTACCCACGCACAGGTCTCAGACCTATGTGGGCTTCATCCTCCAAAAAAAAATAATAATGTATTCATGGCCGGTTGCACAAAAGCCAATTGAGTTTAATCCCCGTAGAATGACGTCATTCTACGGATATTAAACTCAATGGAGAAAATTTAGTTGCACAAAGCACAATAATTACAAGCAATATCGCCGATTAGCCTAACCAGCATAGCAGTTCACTGGGAATTAAATTTCACGAGCTCCTGTTAAGTTGCATTTTATAGGTTATGTTTATTGTATCAGAGCATGAAACTGCAAATTAAGTTGTAGATTAAAAACCTTTCAAAATGAATAAAATCTATTGAGAATATAATGATATTGAGCTTCTTGAATAATTCATGAAGAAATGATCCTAATTCATCTTTTTTTCAACTTCAGAATCAGCTGTTAATCAAATAGCAGTGTTGCCAGATTGTGCCCGTTTGGTTAACGAAAAATAACTAATGGATCTTTGTGCAACAGAAATAAAGCTGTTACACTTACGACAGTTAGCTAACTGACATTAAACTCCTTGTTTAATTGGCTTTCGTGCAACCGGTCGTTATAATCCTCATCACACAGTGTGATAATAGTAGAATAGTTTAGACTCATACAAATTGACTGCAAGTCGTCGAACTTACATGAAAAGTTAATATTCACAACGCACATCGTTCTGGAACAAGAAATCCAAGAGTTAAACATATACTCAGAAAATAGGAGACAAATAAATTCGATCAAGGAATCAGCAGAAATGAATTAGACTAAACTGAGTGTGCTTGCACAGTAGAAAATTCAAACTATACTCTCACACAAGCGGGAGACAAACCAAATAAACGTTTGCGTTTGTGTGAGTAAAAAGTGATGTTTTACATCAGCTGTAGACCAATCGATTAATTTCTACCAGTTGACACTAAGTACAGTATCACATTCTCTGTCACAGTTATCGTTTCACTTATTTACTGCACGTTAATTGTATTTCTGGAGTTAGTTGTGAATCGGTATTGTTGTTTGAAGACACACTCTCGCACGCGCATCGTTGTTTACATCGTCTCCCCTTTTCGTGAACAGAGTATAGATCCAAATCACCATTGCAAAATGGAACACGCTGTTCATTGGTCTGTGACTGATTGGGGCTGTGTGAAGACTACTATTGCATAGCATGTGTTTGAGTTTACGATCGCCATTATCATCAAGTATTGAATAGTAAAGCATCCAATCTTTTCATAATAATCAACATTGCAAAATGAAACATATGTTAAAAAAAATGTTATCTTATTCTATTAGATGAGCAAGGAATTGTATGCACATAATATATGTACCTATTTCAAAATATTCACTATCTCAAAAACGACTCTAACGATTTTGATGAAAATTAATATTGAGGGGCTTCTTGGTGCAAAAATACGATTGCGCTAGGTCTCATTCCTATAAAAACTCGTTGAAGGACACAAAAAGGAGAAATCTATACTTACAAGAACAGCTGATGAAAAAATTAATTTCAATCATATGGTAGGCACCTTATCGGCGTTATTTACGCTACCTGGAACGCGAAACTTACGCGCATACCATGCAATCGGAGCCTTGCAGTTATGTAGGAAACACATGACTGGAGAATCAAATCTCAGCAAATGATTTTTCCATTTCTTTGGTGATTTGATTACAAAACTAAACCTTTCTAATTACTTTGGTCCATCATGTAAAAAGACACTCAGGGGTTACTGTTTCATGTGCCTGATTGTTTTATAATTTTAAATTTCTTTTCCAATGCAATCTATCATTGTTTCTAAAAAAGCCTGCATATTCCTTGTCCGTATAAAACAGTTCCAGCCAATTTATGGTTGAAATTCAGTGAAATAAACACACATTCATACGGTGTCAGCTCACTGCCTCTGTTTGCAGAAATGAGCGTCTGTAACATATATCTTATTCTATTAAACCAATTTAATTTCAACCGAAGATAGGCTGGAAATGTTTTCTATTAGTCTATTTTCAAAACAGTGATAGATTTTATTTAAAAAAACCATAGATTAAACCCATAAGCTACCCCCGAGCGAAGCTCGGACCCTGATATTGTTACTTTAATCTGCCATACACAGCTCAACAACATGTGCTTGATTCACAATTATGGTTTTCATCAAGTATTGGATTGCTCCCCTGTGCAAGCACCCCTGGCTCGATGTATAATAATAATAATAATAATAATAATAATAACAATAACAATAATAATAATAATAATAACAAAAACCATAATCATCATCATCATCATCAACATCACCATAGCAGAATTAAGCAGATGCTGTGGAATAGTTTATGATAGTGTTAGGAGAAGTAAAGCAATAGAGGCGATCTTCAAGCATTGACAGCTGATTCCGGTCTTGATAACCGGCACTTGTTGATTCTCCATCTTTGTCTCAACACTCTCTTCCACTCTCATATGATGTGTCAAATGGGCTTCTCGTATTTTCGAGCTTCTCCGAGATAACATCTTATCTGTTTTGATAGAACTTTCTGGAACTGATTGGAAACAGTCCAAACTTATATAAAGGGTTGTGCTTGTCAGGGAGTGAGTTCAGTAGTTATTTAAATAACAACACATTCATCTGTGATGATAGATGACATTTTTCTTTTTGTGGCAGTATACACAGTGCTATCAAGTGAAGTGTGATTGATAACAGCCATGATACATTGTGCTTCATAAGTGTATGGTTTATTTTAGACATTTCTTATCAAGTCATTGAACAGTTTATTGGACACTTATTAATTAATTATTGATCGGCCTTCTGACAGTTGACAAATTAGTTTTGTACAGTTACAATCTTGTTTGGAAATAATGATTATTATTGTTTTTATTGTTGTTATTATTGCAATGTAATTGCACTGTTTATTTCTTTATCGATTTTCTTTTGTGATAACTACTTACTAGTGTCTTTTCTAATTTGAATGTGTAAATAATGTCCGATAGCCAGTTGCATGGAAGCCAATTAAACAAGGAGTTTGATGTCAGTTAACTAATCATTGAGAGTGTAATGGGTTTATTTCTCTTGCACAAAGATCCCTTAGTTAATTTTCGTCAACCAAACGGGCACAAATGGCTACACTGTAATTTGATCAACAGCTGATTCTGAAGTTGAGAATAGATATGAATTACAATTATTTCATTGTGTGTTATTTGAATCATTATTCAACTATCTCAATATTATTATATTCTTAATAGATTTTATACATTTTGAAAATTTTCAGCTCCTATGATCTAGTTTGCAATTCCATGTTCTGTTACAATAAACATAACCTATAGAATGTAACGGGCATTAGTGAAATTCAATCATCGGTGATCATCGTAAATATATTTTACGCTGATTAACCTAATCAGCGTTATCGCTTGTAATTGTCCTTTGTGCAAGTAAATTCCATCGATTAAGTTTAATTTTCACAGAATGGCATCATTCTACAGGGATTAAATTTAATTGGCGATCATCGTAAATATATTTTATGCCAATTAACCTAATCAGCGTTATCGCTTGTAATTGTCCTTTGTGCAAGTAAATTCCATCGATTGAGTTTAACTTTCATAGAATGACATCATTCTACAGGGATTAAATTTAATTGGCTATCGTGCAATCGGCTTGGAGTGTTTCTTCCAAGTGTTGCCAGCATTATTTTAGTGCTATAGAGCCCATATAATAGATTGGAGCACTGTGAATACCACCGTTTCTCAGCATGTGTCTGATTTGGTGATAGTTATTACCATCAAGTATTGAACTGAAATAATAGCAGTTGTTTGATTCAATCTTATCAAATTTTTATTTTTTCAGGAATGGCAAGACCACAAATTCAGATGGGACCCAGCAGAGTATGGAGGGGTGACAGAGCTCTATGTACCTTCGGAACACATATGGCTTCCTGACATTGTTCTCTATAACAAGTAAGTGCTGATTCTTATAAAAAATAGAATTATTCATAACTTTAAACTTTGAAGTTTTTTAATGAAATTAATGTGTAATGTGAAAATTATGGAGAATACAAATACTAAAGCTGTTATGTACCTTAAAATGAGTTATTATTGGGTAACAGAAGGGTGTTTTTTCTTAGACATAAAATTTCAAAATTAATTTCACACTAACGAAATGAAGAGATGCAATGAAATTGGAAGATAGTTTTCTGCTATTTTACTTGAATTGAATTCCAATGCATTACTGCGATTCGTTAGTTTCTAAATACAATTTAAATTTGTATACCTCTCAAAAGGTTTATTTGTAAAAACAATAAAATTCTCAACAATATCATGAACTTGAGCAACCAATATGTTCAACATGTATTACAACATGTAGACTCGACCCTCAATATTGGTAACGATGGTGTAGAAAGACTGCAACTGAAAAAGTATGGGGTTTGCAGCAATGTTGTTACTTAGTACAGTAGAAACAATTAGTCTGGGCGCGTGGCTCTGGTTTTACTACTAGCCGTTCTGGTAAAAGTTGACTAGTTGAACTTGAAGACATCTGCAGCGTCGCATGCACGGGCCACATGTTTTTAGAAATGAGCGATAAACACTCCCCTCGCCATGGCTGACTACCAAACGGCCGTGCGCCCAGACTAATTATTATTGTTTCTACTGTACCCTCCTCTGCCCACGAGTGTCCAGTTTTCAGTTCAGTTGAAACACTTTATTGAGTGATCATGCTTGATATCTACAAAAGTAATAAATGCTATAAACATCATTGGGAACTGTAAAAATTGTGTCAGGGGTCTGTAGACCCCCGCATTATCAAAATGATAACGATAATTTGCCCTATTTTACAGTGAGGTAAATTTAAAAAAAATAATATCAAATTTCAAAAAAATGCTTTAATTTTTGAAAAACTGCAATAATCTTTGAAACTTAATCGATCAATGAAAAAGTGAATATTTCCAATAATAATATTGCCAAATTCATCAATTCGTTCACAAATTTCCCACTCGGATGAGCAACGTTGTCATTTGACTTCAGAATGAATTCAATGATAATTATTACAAAATTTGAATGAATTATTTGAATTTGTTATTCAAATATTTTTAGAACTTCAATATTCAATTTTCCATCACAATGATTCATAGATGAACGTCAAAAGCAAACCAAGAAATGTTTTGTGGGGAAATATTGGAAGAATCTTCTCTTGAGTACGAGCATCTCGCTCTTACACCCCACACTCCTCCATGGAATAACATAAGCAAACGGCCATATTTGACGATTGAGTTAGCTCCAACATGTGCTAGAGGTTACCATTGGTAACTGGAGAATATTTATTAAGGGTTGCTATTGGCTACCACTGTTGACCAATGCAATCGGAGATTCAAAGCACTGTAACTCAAAAGATTTGTTATTATTGACTAGGTCTGTTTTCTCTTTTCCTCGGTCAGCTAATGAAATGCGGCTCTGTGATCGAATGTGAAGTACTGCAATATATGAGACTAACTGGCCCGACGCGCGTTGCTGCGTTATCATAAAAATTCTCCTTGATTCTATTATTCGCCACCTCCCGCTGAGGTTACATTTCAAATAAGGAAAGAAGTTAGTCCTAGGGCTCTTCCAGCTGATCGTAAAGGCTTCGTTGTTTTCTTATTCACCACCTCTGAATGAGGACGTTATTATAATGAGGACGTAGGAGGTATTGCCAGTACTCAATAATTTTTATTAAACTGGAATAATTCGGGAAGACGTTACAATTTTTAAACTGTCTAAAGTTTATAAACAAATTGAATATTCGAATCTCCTTATTTCGAGTATTCAATTTTTATTTGATCACGAAAAACATGTGTTAAACATTTGTTATTGGTTGAAGTCAGTATAATCCCGTATGCCCAAAAAATTACCTGAGCACTGAAAAAGCATGACCATTACAGATGATTGGCAAACATACGTTTACCGGTTTGATAGACAGACTTTGTTTTTAGAATGATGATTTGCAAAACACACAAACAGCTTGTCCATCGAAACAGCGTGTACAGCAGATCGAAAAATTTCAAATTATTTTCCATATGATTAGAAGATCCCAGTAAGCTAGCTAGCCATGTACCCGTGCTTTGCATAGGCAAAACTTTAACCCCCTAAAAACACCCCTAAAATTGCGAATTTTGAAAAATCCTTTCTTATTGCACGGTGAAATCCTATAAGGATTGTTCATAGGAAATTTCAAGTTCATAGGCCTAGTAGTTTTGGCTCTGCGTTGATGAGTGAGTCAGGGTACCATCCTTTTATACATAGAGATATTTGATTGGAGGAGAAGAAGAAGAAGAAAAATAAGAAGAAGAAAGAACAAACAACAGAGGGAATGAAAGTGGTGAGAATGAAGTATCGAACAGAAATCTGAACACAGCGATGAATTTAGAGTGTGGCTAAAAACATTGAAAATGTTGGGCAGAAAAAGGACGTAAGATCAGGAAGCACAATAATTTTTTATAGAAGGATAAGAATAGAAGAGTATTTTAGTTGTGCTCTGACTCTGTTTCAGTGCAGACGTATCTTCCCCGGTACCGGTACTCGGTACCGGAGGTGTAGGAGGAAAAGAAGAAACAGAAGTAGAAAAACACGACCAACAAGAGCAAAACGAAGAGAGAAAAGAAAGAAATGGACAAGACGAAATAAAAGAAGAAGGAGAATAAAGAGAAGAAAACGAAGATGAAGAATAATTCATTCGGCTGATGCCAATAGGAAGAGATGTTATAGAAGTATTAACATCAATATATTGTTGAGAAGTTGTGATTTGGAGTGCTTCTGAGAACACTGAAAGGTTATTCAGGCAGAAGAAGAACGTGAGATCGAGAAGCACAATGATTTCCAGTAATTGTTTATTTTCCTAGAAAGACCACGCCCCCTCCACAGATGCAGCCTCACTATTGGCTAGCACCGGTGTAGCTTTTTTATCTACTCTACTCTGAAATCATTATTTTGCATGAGGATTAGAACTCACTTTGCTTGTTCATTCAATACAAATTTTGTGGACTGAGGAACAAATTTTACCTGATATTAGACAAAATGGTGACGAAGAGGAAGGATCAGGAGAAGAAAAAGAACACAACAGCAACATCAACTTACAGTTTACCCGCAGTGAATGTATTGAATGGGGAAAAGTGAGACACAATGGGGAAAAGGAGAGATAAATATCAATTGTTGAGAATTCATGATGGGGTGGATAAGGGGGATTGGAGGAAATGGAAATTTGATATTGGTAGGAAATTATAGGAGAGTATTTCAGTAGAGCTCTGACTCTGTTACAGCGCGGACGGTTATCTTCCTCAGTGCATTTTCGTGGAGTTCAAGTCAGAAATGAGTCAAAAAAGAGTTGATCAAACGAAAAAAGGCGACAATCGGCTGAAAAACATAGAGTCGGTAGAAAAAGGAATGTTGGAAAAGTTTGAAATACTTAAAAAAGAAATTTCAACCCTAACCGATGAGCACAAACTTATGAAGCAGGAAATAGATCATCTTACATCTGAGAATATTTTTTTTAAAACCCGATTCAGATTCTTCGAAAGAAAAGCACGGCACAACAATTTGATATTTAAAGGTTTGGTAGTGAAAGACGGTGTTGATATTCGTGATCAACTGATGAACTTTTGTCAGGAAAAATTGAGGTGTGACAGAGAGATCTATATTAATCGAGCAATCGTGCAAGATGTTAACAAATTTGGAGCCCACATTTTAGCCGAAATTCCTTCAGACAGAGATATCGAACTTATCATGAACAATATGAGTTACTTGAAAGGTACAAGGTTTATAGTGCATAGAGACTACTCACCTGAAACTAAGAGGAGAAATGCCAATTTGAATTTCTTACAATACAGGATTAGAAAAGCTATAAACTACCAACATTGTATTGTGACCGGAGATCAGTTGCTTGTGAAAGGTAAGGTTTTCACATGGGTCACTAACGAAGGACTCAGATGTGAAGGGGTGGATGGGCTGGAAGAGCTCAATAAGCTATTCAAGTACGACTTCACTGGAATTGTCAAAAAAATGATTGAATTTGATAAGGGCATAGCAACTGGGAATGCACAATAGGATGATTTTAATGTTTTGGTGTTATATCGGTGTTTGGTGTTTGGTGTTTTTCCTGTTTGCAGTAAGGTGAGTTTATTAATTCGCTTTCTTGTACACTAAATATTTTATATAACATTAAACTTTTATATTATATAGGCGAGATCTAGCACATAACTACATTGAAGATAGTGATAGTGCCTACCTAAACACTCTTTCCATCTTTCTGCTATTAAGAATCTTGAATCTAGAGCACTGTTTGACTTAGTGTTGAGCATCTTGATTTTAGTGTTGAGCATTGTCGTCACCTTCAACTCAGTTTTGTGCTAACTCTCTGTTAAATTGAATAGTGGATAGAATAATATTCTATTATATATGAAGTTAATAATAATAGAGAGTTTGAGCAAAAAGATTCCAACTTCCCCTCAATCAGACTAAATCAGTTTTTACTTTGTCCAATAAATTCAAACAAATAATGCATGGGCAGATAACAATGTTCATCTATTCAAAAACACCGATAACAATAAAAATTATAATAATAATAATAATAATAATAATAATAATAATAATAATAATAATAATAATAATAATAATAATAATAATAATGACAATAATAATAATAATATTAATAAAAATAGAAATTAACCGAATCAAGTTAACCTTATTACAAGTACAAAGCAAAGACAGTTATTATGGAAAATGACAAAATAAAGTTATACTGGAATAGAGATATAATAACGGACAGGACAATACAGCACAATAGACCGGATATTACACTCATCAACAAGGCATTGAAGGGGTGTATTTCAGATTGTCCACTTTTCAGAGCCTCCAAAGCTCACTGCGTCCTTTTCTCAGATCGTCCAATTCAATGTCTCACATCGTCCAAATTTCAAACACTCCAATTCCGGCGCGTGTCAAACTGTCCACTTCCCACTTCGTCCAGGTACACTCGGCTCCTATTAAAATTGAACGTGCATGTCGCAAAGGCTCGAGCATTCTAAGTTGCTTATTACAGTTGCTCAGTATTTCCCATAATTTATGTCTCAATTAGCATAAAAGAGCTAATAGATTGTTCTGTCAATGATTTGATTACATTCTAATGAATTGTAAACCATATCCTTCTGACGAAGTAGTCTTTACAGTTCTTTTAATTACTCAATTGATTAAACCATACGAAATAGATTATTCTTGTAAAAGTTGTGCGGGACGAAATGAATGAAAATAACTACTGCATTATCAATATGTGCTATTAGTTTTGAAATAAAATACAGTCTATTACAAAATACAGTACCTAGCCTATTATTAACTAACTGGTTTCTATACATTACAAGCAATAGCTGAATTGTGTCATTTGTTTATTCCTCATCAGTTAATTATTTTTACAACCCGTTTATTTGGAATTTTAGAGAATTCTGAAAAGTATCATATTACATAGATCGAGCTTTAAACAACACGAAAGAGGTTAAAGAAAAACTATTCATGAAATAATAAATACTGTGGAACTTGTTCAATTGGAATTTGTATAATTCGAACGAATAAGCATTCACTTGAAAATCCAATTGTGTTATTGGTAAAAACTTGATGCATAATTTGAAGCTCAATTCCATTCATTTGGATAATTCGAAGTTTTCTCTTCTCAGATCTCGAATTAAAACCAGAAGCGTATTGCCGAACCGGCAATAGCCCCAAAAGACTATAGTCCTCGCCGTCTTTCCAATAACCTTCTGGTTTCAATTCTACTCCCGAAATCAAACTTTCGTTCAAACTTCACAGTCAATTTGTACAAAGCTATTCTCAACAGCTACAGCTAGATTCTGTCGAGAAAAATTCAGTTCTGGCAGTGCCGTGTACATGCCTACAGTAATTTTCCACAAATCACAGCGATTTATTAACCACAGCGGTTAATACTGTAGTTTTGTAATGTAATCTTTACTGATTATCCATCATATTCTCTATATTTCTTACGTATCTAGCTTATGGGCAGATAATGACGATTTATTATGAAAAAATCATATACTCGGTTTTATCGCCCTTTTTCAAATGAAGATGGTCAATAATTAATGATTGATTAGGCCTACTTGAAATTCATTAATTTTCAACTTAGTACCGTATAATTTTGTTCTGTCTTCGTTGTGCGATATTGGTGAATTCGAATTTTTTCCTGTTCCCCTCAAATTCGAATCATACAAGCTCCATTATGTATCTATAAAATAAGTTGAGCCGTATGTACCCAAAATTCTGTCAAATAAAAACGTCACGGCCAGTTGCACGAAAGAAAATTAAATTATACCCCCGTAAGATGAAGTTATTTTATGGAGCTCAATAGGGAAGTCGTTGCACTGGCTCGGTCAAATGACGTCATCTTACCGTGATTAAATTTAATTTTCTTTCGTGAAACTGGCTGTGAGAGTACTGTCGAATTGCTTTTGAGTCCTTCAGATTGCTTCAAATCTAGTTCAATATAGAAGACTGAGTCAAACTTTTTTATTTGATGGAAATTTGATCTTTTACCAATTCCTCGTACAGTTAAAAAACTTGTTTTACTCAGAACTTAACTCACTTGAGGATTCAACTTTTTGGACTCAAAATGTGTTACCTCTTTTAGTTATGAAAATAATAAAAACCGCTGAAGTGTTTAATTTTATTGAGGTGACAGTTTTCTGGATAGCCATTCACCGGCTCATTGAGTCATAATCAGCACAAACTATGTGTACCGTTATAATATCTAAATTTGTAGATGAAAATTGTCGGGTTACTTCTCTAACCCTGAAGTTGGTAAACTGCTTATAACTTTTCCATAACTACACGTTAAAGTTTATCAAATTTGCTCTAGGTAATAGCACTGATAAGAGATAAGACAAGAATACTTGGTTAGTCTATGGTAATAATAAAGTTATGCGGCTACTAACTTAAAGTTCAGAAACCATAGTTTGGAGGTAAGGCTATGATCTTCCTGAATTTTTTTTTTACCATTCTGATGTTGATTGGATTGAAAGTAGCGTTTGTAACATTGAACTACGAAAGCTGTTTCAGCCCCCTCATTTCTCACGCTCAAGTCCCAGACTTATGGGGGTATCACAACAGAAAAAATGTGGATTCAGGGTGGTGGATCGAGTTGAGTGAGAATGAGTGAAAGAGCAAAGAATAATAAAATTAGACTCGTCTGATTAATCTGATTAACAGTTTGTACTCCACCATTATCAGAGATATATTTTCAATCATTATTGAAGATATTATTGTACAGTCACAGCCGAAAATATGCAGAAAAACATGACTACAATAATACAGTACTTCCAGAACAATTATAATAAGATTAATACTACACATACAATAAGACTTCACTTCTCAAGTTAAATATGAATATGAACTTTGATAAGAACAATTGGATAATCAGTCACATTCACAAATCATCAAATCATGTAGGATAATTTGGCTTGTATTTATTAGATAGTATAGCATGGAACGATCTAACCTTATATCGATATCACTATTAGAAAGGTAATTATTGTAAAGGCACAGCCAAAAATTTCCAGAAAGACATAAAT
Source organism: Conomelus anceps (assembly GCA_948455865.1). NCBI lineage: Eukaryota > Metazoa > Arthropoda > Insecta > Hemiptera > Delphacidae > Conomelus > Conomelus anceps. The sequence continues at coordinate 162,522,129 of OX418216.1, forward strand.
ACGAATACAATACTGTACGATTTTATTCCTCAAAGATAGCCTAAACAGAGAGGGGATGTACTAGACTGGAAGGAAGCAATGACCGGCGCGACAGCCCGGCGTCATTAAACAGACATTGCCGTATCGAAACCAGTAATTTGTATCAAAATAATTTTACAAACTTTATGTATGACTCATCCACTCCACCCAAACCCAAATAGCGCAAAAAAGAAGATGAACAAATTGTGATTTTAGATTTTGATTCAGTGCTCCCAAATTATAAAGACATGCGAGGCCATTTATCAAAAATACTTAAATTGAGGAAACTATGGAAGTTTTCATAAGCTATTTCTCTTTCAAATCATTGAGATTCTCTGAAATACTGTATGATGTATCACAAACTTATGAACCAGTTATTCAAGCAATAGTTGGCTCATTTTTAACAGGTAGTTCGTAACTATATATAGCACACTTTCATGCCGTAAAACAACCACAGTACAACGTAGTTATACAGTAACATTCAATTATTAATTGATACTTGCAAATTAATGACCTTTTCATGCCCATAAATAGACACAATTTTCATTGTTGATATTATTTCGCTCTATCAGAGTAAAGTAAATTCGTATAGCTTTTCGTAGTGGGGAGACCCTTACAGGTAGTTCCACCTCGCCGCTTTTTTAACGACTGCTTTTTTTATATGCAACCGGGACCGACGGCTTAACGTGTCCTCCGAAACACGGGAGTGGCTCGAGAAAAATATCTTGTACTCAACTGGGATCGAACCCAGGACCTTTGGCTTATCAGACCAGCGATAAGCCAACTCGGCTACGCCGACTCCTCTATCAGAGTGAAACTATAGAAGGATTAGGCTACTAAATAACCAATAGCACAGGATAAATGAAAAGATGATTTTCATGAAATACAGTCAAAAGTTGAAAGTTTTACATAGTCTGTTGTGTTTGACTCTGAATAGAGACTAGTTCAGGAGAACAATATAAAGTTCAATATATTTTTCTTAGTAATGGCGAAGGTGATATTGTGGAAGGTATCCATAATGAAAAATAAGACGAAATTGTCACAACCACATTTATTAAAACTTCGAGAAACTAGTTTCGGTTGTTACACCATTATCAATCTCAATCAAACTGAAAAACTGAAGTACAGAGAAGCCTTATATATACTATACATGAAATGATACTATTGGCTAAGAGGGAAAGAGGCTGACCTTAATCGGACGTTGTGATTGGTTGTCAAGTCACGCCCCCTGGTGGGAGGAGTAACAAGCAAAAATACGAGTCAAATCAATAACTAAACAATGTGAACATCAAGAAAGTAACAAAAAATTTGTAATAAGGCTAGAATTTAATCAAATTAAAATTAAAAATTCTTTTAAAAATTAGAAGCTCACTGAAATGCAATCAAGGTCAACTGAGAAATACACATAAGAATTGCTTTTTTAAAAATAGGCTGGAATTATAATGAAACCAAGTTAGTTGTATTGAATTGGTTAAAATAAATTTGGTCATTTAAATTAGTTATGGAATCGTTTTTTACCAACTTAGTTATCTCCAAAGCTTCTAAAATGTTCAATTGTCTGCCTTTGCCAATCAAATGTAGAAATTCAACATTTTCTTCAGCCTTGAACTTGTGTCCATTATTAATGAGATGTACTCTACATTTGAAACTTCTACCAGTCTGACCCACATAACAAGCATTACAATCACCGCAATTCAATTTATAAACCCCACTTTTATCCCAGATATCAATTTTGTCTTTACTACACCCAAATAAGCTCTTTAAAATTGGTTTGGTTTGAAAAGCTACATCAAAACCGTTCTTTTTCAGTTGTTTCCCTAATTTATCAGAAACTGGGCCAAGGTAAGGCACCGTTATCCATGACCTTTCCCCAGTTTCCGTTACAGCAATGCTAGTACTTACTGCTAGTCTCCTATTTATTTTATTTAACATTTTATTGACAATGATTTCCTCATATCCATTTGTAATAGCTATCTGTTTAATCGTACTAATCTCTTTTTCAAAGTGATGATTGCTCATTGGAATGGTTAAAGCTCTATAAATCATACTATTGAAGGCTGCAAGTTTGTGTGATATTGGGTGACATGAGTGATGAGGTATGATTACATCGGTATGAGTTACTTTTCTAAAAATAGAGAAATTGTGGGTTCCTGTGCTATGGTCAATTCTTAAATCTAGAAAATTTAAAACACTATTCTCTTCTAACTCTATGGTGAATTTAATCTTATGGTGTAAACGATTCAAATAGCTAAGGAAATTATCTAATTGTCTATTACTACCCTTCCACAAACAAATAATATCATCTACATATCTGTACCAATAAGCAATCCTATTCTTAAAATTATTATTTTCAAAAATTCTATGTTCAAGGCTATCCATAAATAATTCAGCTAGTAGTGGTGAAAGGGGTGAACCCATCTTTCTGTTCATAAAATTTATTGTCAAACTTGAAATAGTTATATTCAGTACATAACTTCATCAATCCTAACAGCTCAGTTCTAATAATAGGATCATTAATTGTAGTTTCCATGATCTCTTCAGCTCTGTTAAGACTTTCTTCAATTGGTATATTTGTAAAGAGATTAGTTACATCAAAAGAAACAAGTTTATAAGATGAATGAACAGGAATATTTTTGATTTTATTGACCAACTCCAATGAATTTTTTATTCCAAATTTAGGTTGGAATCCCGTTAACGATCTGAAGCTACTGTTGAGTTTGTGGGCCAATTTCGAACATGGAGAATTAATAAATGACACTACTGGTCTTATCGGAATATTATTCTTGTGAAGTTTGGGCTGACCAAATAATCTGGGTGGGTATGGCGTTCATAACTGTTAAATATTTGATTTCCTGTTTATCAATTAACTTTGTGATACCTGCCAGCTTACTTTTAACTAATTTATTAATGTTGTTGGTTGGATTGGAGTTAATCTCAATGAAATTATTATCTGAAATGAATTCGTTAACTTTACCTATGTATTCAGTTTTCTCTAATATAACCGTGGTGCCTCCTTTGTCTGCTTTGACTATGATCAAATCGTTGTCTTTGACTTTCTTCTTAATCTTCTTCACGATGTCCTCTGTACGTTGAATATTGGGTAAAACTTGTCTTGCCTGTTCTTGTAAAATTATGTCCGCACATCTATTGGTTAAAATACGATTCTGTGACACTCTCCAATTCCTATCAATGCTGCATGCTAGAAGTTCTGTTTGTTTGCTCCCTAAACTACTATAACTGTTGAATTTAGTACCTTGTCCTAGCAATTCTTGTTCTGAAGGTGAAAACGAGACATTAGTGAAATTTTTAACTCTATCAGCAAACTTATGGTGATGATTTGTATTATTCGGTTTTGGACGTTGTTCTTCAACAAGTTTCTGTAATTTCAAGTTCTGTGTAACGGTTTTTTCTTTCAATTTCTTATAGATTTCGTCCCTGCACTTATAGTCTAAGAAATCCCATTCAATTTTGTGTAGTTTTTTCGTCAGTTGCGAATGTAAGATGAAAATGTAGAACGATAAGCTATCCCTTCTTTTGTACCACCAGCTGATTTCTTTCTTTATCCAAAATTTTTGTGCTTGTTCAATACTTTTTTGCGCAATTATGGACTTGTTGTTGGATTTTATTGAAACAAACTTCGGTACTAATCCCAATTTAAGGCACTGTCTATTGAAAAATATATTCCTCTCTGCTAAACCAAACTTCAGTTTAAGTTTGAAATATAACTTCACCTGTTCTGCTTGACTCGCTTCTTTAACTTTCTTAGTAATGGCGAAGGTGATATTGTGGAAGGTATCCATAATGAAAAATAAGACGAAATTGTCACAACCACATTTATTAAAACTTCGAGAAACTAGTTTCGGTTGTTACACCATTATCAATCTCAATTCTTATGTGTATTTCTCAGTTGACCTTGATTGCATTTCAGTGAGCTTCTAATTTTTAAAAGAATTTTTAATTTTAATTTGATTAAATTCTAGCCTTATTACAAATTTTTTGTTACTTTCTTGATGTTCACATTGTTTAGTTATTGATTTGACTCGTATTTTTGCTTGTTACTCCTCCCACCAGGGGGCGTGACTTGACAACCAATCACAACGTCCGATTAAGGTCAGCCTCTTTCCCTCTTAGCCAATAGTATCATTTCATGTATAGTATATATAAGGCTTCTCTGTACTTCAGTTTTTCAGTTTGATTGAGATTGATAATGGTGTAACAACCGAAACTAGTTTCTCGAAGTTTTAATAAATGTGGTTGTGACAATTTCGTCTTATTTTTCATTTTCAATATATTTGATTGTAGAAACCGTCGATTGAAGTTGTAGCTCTGGTATTTTTATGTTTTTTTCTGGGCATGAAGAAAAGTTTGAGAACTTTATATAATGGAGTATTAGGAGAATCATTTCAATAGTTCTATATGAATATATTTTTTAATGATTCTATATGAATTCTATTTCAGAAAAACTCATGGTACTGTACATGGAGGAATCTCTTACTGAGGTAAGACGATTCACTTATCTCAGTAAGTGAATCCTCTATGTGCCGTGAGTTTTAGTTAATTTCGACACGAAAATGATACCTGATTGTAGCTCACATCAATAAATAATTCTTATATTACGCTGTATCTGCTCCAGAAAATAAATACTGTACGTGTGCAACATGTATTATAATATTCAGTGGATGAACAGTGATCTTTGAATATTCATGACGAAAATATGTACTACTTGTATACAAGAAAAATGTTGATTACTGGAAAACTTAACTTGGAATCATCAAAACACATGCTATGAATGATAGGATATTGTCCCAAAACTCAATTCCAGGCACTAAATTAATAAAAACAACTTGAATTATCATGTTCCAAGTAAAATTAAATAATAATAATAGTAATAGAAATAAAATAGAATAATAATTCTAATGAAAATTTGTGGAAAAAATGGGGTATTACTCAGTTTTGATTATCAAACAAAATAAAATTCGAAAAATGCGTGTATCTTTTTAAAATTTGTACCTATTGATTTGAAATTTCAGGACATTATTGATAGTATGAACAGAAACGGATGCTTTTTTGTAGAATGTTTCTACATCCCCCTCATCTGCTTCAGCATAAAAACCTAACTGCCTTTTACCATTGATCAGGGATAGTAAGTCCGTCTTGCTGGTTCGACTATGCTTTTACTATGCAATGCATAGTAAATTATTATAACTTATAGTTGTTATTCTGTTTCTGAGTAATAATAATTATTGTAAATTATTGTAAGTATTAAAGTCATCCAGTGTATAAAATTCTCTCAATAATATTGAGAGAATAACAGTAAAAAAAACTGAATTGTTAAACATTTTGAATCACACTGATCATTAATAAATAACGGTATTTGGTAAAATGCGGTTCACTAGGGAGATCAACAAATATGTTGATAATAAATATATATATATAATTATTAATTATTAATATAAATATATAAATACATACAAATAATTTTTGTTATAATACAGTTCGCATATCAATAAATAAATAATATAATTTATATTAATTAAATAACAATAATAAATAAATTAAATATTTTATTATATTAATATTTAAGGGTATATTAATATTAATTAAAAAACTATCTGTGTTTAATAAATTCAATTAAGGTAAAGTAAATATATATTTATTAATGTTTATGTGTAAAATTATTTAACTTTAATTAAATAAATAATAATTAATAATGTTTATTTTTATCAAAAAATTAAATTTAAAATAAAATAAATTCACTATTTTATTAATAGAAAATAAATTATTAAAATATTTATATATATATATATATATTATAAGTCTTGTCAAATCTTGGACAAGATTTGAAGCGATTTTCTGCAATCCCATTGGCAATCTCATTCAATAGAACGCATCCAATTCGCGTCAAAGATTTGACAAGGCTTTTAAAGTCTTTTATTAAATTCTTTTTCAAAACTTTTAGAGTCTTGAACAAGATTTGAAGCTCATTTATTTTATTTTATTGGATGAAAGCTTTGATCGTGTACCTAGGTACGCCTTTAAAGCTGAACGAGTGCTTCAAATGTTTTTTTTTGCTTTTTTAGAATCACGCAGTGCCATTTATCAAGAGTACCAAATTTCAATTTTATTCGTCATCATTCAGACAGTGAAATGGCATTGCGAATGAAAATATACAGATAAATAATAATTAGAACGGGTGATTACGGTCGGCGGGCTCTATTGCAACAGTAGCTGACTGTACCGGTTTGGCTGCTATGGGACTTGGACGAAGTGAAAATTGGAGGATATGAACATTGGACGCTCTGAAAATTGGAGCACTTGAGACACTGTACTGCATGTACTATCTGGGGTTGCTAATAGATAATAGGCTCTCATGGTATGATCATATTCAGAAACTGAAATCAAATATTTTTATTTCCATCAGGAATTTTTATTTTTTTAAGGATATGTGCCCAAAATATTTCTTGGTTCGCTTATATCACGCCCTGGTAGGATCAAGGATAAATTATGGTCTCATTTGTTATGGTAGCGCATATGTTGCAAATATGAAGTCAATTATCATTGCACAGAAGCATATTATAAGATTAATTTGTAGCAGGCCAAGAATTGAACATTCACTACCCCTCTTCAAAGCACTAGATATACTACCTGTCAGACGCGCTTTTTTATTCAAAACAAACATTGACACATTGAAAAATAAAGACCAATTAATTCCACAACCGCAGATTCCATATTTGATACGTAACAGAAATAGAGTATTCTTACCAAGACCGAGACTAGATTTTTCAAGTATGTAGGTTCAAAAATTTTCAACACACTACAAACAGATTTACAGGTTTGTGAATACAGTGTTAATGTTAAGGCAAAATTGAAAAGAATTATTTTTAATATCGATGACGTAGAGACATTTTTGTGATATATTTTGGTTTTTTTCGTAGTAGTTCCACAGAATACTAAGCTATTGTACTATGTTTTGGTTTATATAGGTTTGGTTTACTTAAAAGTTTTCTTTTTTTCTGAATTTGTAGAATTTTTAACATGATGAGGAACAGCACATCATCTGTAACTGGTTATTTTCTGTTAAATAAGTGAAGATTATTTTCATAACATTTGCCCGCACAAAGGATCTAGATTCGATTTAAGACTAATGCTATTCAATTTGTCAAGTTTTTTATTACTTTCTATTTGTTATTTTTCATAGTTTTTTCTCGCTTGAATTGACGTACAAGTATAAGGCGCCCCACACAGGAGTACCTTAGGGGCTGCCATATTAGACAATAGGCATGTATTATATACAGTTAGTTATGTGTGTTTTTATAAATCAATTTGAAAGTGTTCAAGTAATGTATGTGCTATTGGTCGAATAAATTATTATTAGTAGTCTCACTTACTCCAAATTTGTACTGAAATAGGTCTTGGACCATCTGAAATTTGGAGGATGTGGGACACTCCCCATTAAAGAGGTCATTCCTGATTGACATAGCTATTCCAAGTACTAACAATTTACAGGAAAAAATTTCAGAGAAAATGGTCAAGTATCAGCCTTTGTCAGAAGAAATCAAACAAATGTAGCATCAAAGTCAAATTTTCACAGTGCCCATAGGGAGTTCTTCAACTTCGGAGTAGTTTCGGAGTCTCTTCACAGCATATTATATACCTATATCTCTATATCATATACCTATATCTCTGATCTTGGTCTGCCACCTAACATCTACATTGCTCTTCAAAAGTCAATTGGACTGGACACATGCTCAATAACATGAAAGATCCTAGGCACATAGGGACTTCAAAAAAAATAGGGAGGGATTAATAATAATAAATAAAAGAGGAAAAAAGGGGGGAAAATAGTGAAGATGTGTAGAGATATAGATACATGCATCTAATAAGCATGTTATTATGTTATTTACTCATTTATCCAATAAGAAAAGAGGGAAAAAGAGAAAACAACAAAAAGGCTGCAAAGATAAGTGGGAAAAATGGCGAATGGATAAGAGAGTGTAATGAGGAAATGAATAAAATGGCAAAAAAAAGTAAGCTTATGTTTAAAGGGAAAAAACAATAGAATAAAAGGGAAAAAAGTAGTAAGAATAGTAATAGTAAAAGTAAAAATAGTAAAATTTTGAACATTCGAGCACATCAGTTTTAGAGAACAAAAACTTATTTGAAATATAGTAAATTCATACTTAGTATGACTTACTTACTACCAGCCAATTAGGTTGTGATATCGGCTACATAGTCCATAATAATGATAGAAATGATAATAATAGTAATCATAATTCTATCATAACAATGTTTGGCCTCCACATCACCCCTTATTGTCAACCCATTCCACCACATGGCGCCAAGTGAGTATGCTTAGGCTTTTTTCAATAGAACAGCTTTTAGCCTTTGTATATTGCAACCGTCAAGTGATAAATATTCCAAATCATTCATCCTTCTCTCTCATTTAGTCTTATCCCAATTCTTTTGGCAATTTCACTCTTCTCTTCAAACATTAATTTGTAGTCTTCAAAGGAATCGACTTTGCCAGTCAACCTATCACCTGCTGTGATGTATCTTTCCAATCTTTGTCCAGATTTGAAGATATGAATGAAAATGATGATAGTGTCTCAAATTACGTGTTGGTATAACAATCCAAACTCCTTTAACACCAACTTTCAAGTGCCCATGGAGACAATTATGTACATACACAGCGACAAATTTGGTCCTACGCCATTCTAGACTTTCCATATTCACCTCTTCACAGAATTGTCTATAACAAAGTCGCCCAAAGTTTGTCACAAGCCATTTCAAAATCAGCTGAACAAAATATCCTTTGAGTAGCCTCAATTTTTTTTGGATGTGCATATTCTTTCTCCGTTTCAAATAGTTGTAGCATATTCCAAGTGACTCTGTACTGGGAAATAATAAAGTGACTTCATTGTAGTGGGGTTTCGGAAGTCTCTACCAATCCATCTTATCACACCTAGTTGTCTTCTAGCTTTGGCTTTTACACCATTGATATGAGAGGTGTTTACCATCAAATGATACCCCAAGATACCTCATGTTGGTGACATGCTCTATATTCTACATCTGCAATCTTGTACTGATATCTTGAAGACCCCAGGTGTTGGTCTTTCTATAGAAAGTCATAAGAAAGGTTTGCTGGCATTGAAAGGCATTAAATTCTTCTCAGACCTATTAGCCACATTGTTGATGTTAGTTTGCACTGACAAAAAGTCTGTTCTGGACTTTATTCGCTTGAAAATTTTGAAATCATGACCATACATCAATGCCTCTCAATTAAAATTATTTGCAAGGTCATTTAAATTATATTTTGCAAGGTCATTTTAATTAAGTCATTTAATTATCAGTAAATTATAGTGAACAATAAAGGGCAAAGATTCGGACTCTGCAGAACTCCAAATGATGTTGTGAGATTTTTAGAAATGCCTCCTCTGAATTTCACATGACATCTTCTATTTTAAAGTTATGAATAGAATGAATTTATCTAATAATAATAATAATAATAATAATAATATTAATAATAATAATATTAATAATAATAATAATTATAATTATAATAATAATAATAACAATAATAATAATAATAATAATAATAATAATAATAATAATAATAATAATAATAATGATAACAATAATAATAATAATAATAATAGTAGGGCTACTTAGCCGATTCTGATGCGGCCAATCAGAAGACAGGGGGGCGTGGCCACCCCCCTTCCCCCTCCCCCAGGTCAGACATTTTGTAAACGCCCACCCCTTCCCCCCTGTCGCGGTCAGCCATTTTGTTTTTAAGGTCACATACCCCCTTCCCTATGTGCCCCCACTTTATTCCCAATAGATTAAAGGGGGACCCCCCGCAAGCACCAATGAGAGAGGACCTATCCCCCCTGACCCCACCTCTCACAGAAGGTTCCCAATAAATATAGAACATACAGCTTTATATCTATGTATTTGCTTTCAATTGTATATCTATATATACCTGCTTGCAATTACTATATCTATATTTGCAATAGCATCAGCCCCCGCCGCCAGATTTAGCTATTAATTGAGGCTGCACACCTGCTACCTCCTGCTGTGATTCTCAAAGCCCTCTCTTTCGCACGTGCAGTGTTAATATACCCCCCTGCCCCTCCACCCACCGATTTAGCTATTAATAATACTTCCGCCCCCTGCTGTGAAAAACTATTTCATAACGTTTAAAAGCAGAGCACGTGCACAAGTTTTTTATGTGACTCATTAAGCTGTGGAATAATAATCCTCTCTCTCTTTCTTTTTGAAAGAGAGGTTATTTCTACAATACCCCATGCTGTTTGCTCAAATAATCCGACCCCCACTTTCTCTCTCAGGTCATTAACCTTTGCATGAATAATCCTGTCTGTGTGAGAGAGAGAGTCTTTCTCTCTCACTCTCTCTCAGCTCATTTGAAGGTCACAAACATGTTTTAACCTGTCTGTGTGTGAGAGAGAGGCTTTCTCTCTCACTCTCTCAGCTCATTCATTAGCCTCGGTTGAAAATTCAAATATGCTTTGCAATAATATTAAACTCATCTATAGCTATACCAATAAGTAAACTGAATGACCAAAACATGGTATTATCGAATCACGTGCACTACCTTTTGAATCTCGTGCACTACCTTTTGAGGTGTGCAAGTGAAACTGGATCCTCCAATAGATTCATAGGCACCTGCTATTAGTAACATGGTTTCTAGGCAAACCCAACACACATAATCGCGTTTAGCATCATTAAATGTTGTTAGACACAAATAGGTGTAGAATGCTGGTGTACTTTTCAGGTCATTAACCTTTGCATGAATGCACATGCCACGTTCTGTTGGTTTCCCCCTCATGATTAAAATTTTTTACATTTTTTATCCGCTAAATCATATAGAGCATCCCAAAGTTCGTTTGTATCTGAAATAATTTGTATTGGGGAATTGTTAGAACACCCATAGTGCAAATGTCCCTCCTCACTTATAACTATATCTAGGAGATCATATATTTCAGATAAAATAGGATAGCAGAAATTCTCAGTTTTTGTTGCAGACAAAGTTCCATCATCTGCCTCGGTTGAAAATTTAATATGCTTTGCAATAATATCAAACTCGCTTACTGAAATAGCCATCAGTAAACGGGATAGTTTTTTAAATTTTGTATAGCTGTAGCATCGCATCCTTCCTCTATGATAGTTAAACACATACTGAATGACCGGCGGTTTGTTAGTTAGAAAAAGCCTCCAAAGGAACGTCAACCTCACCGCCTTATTGGAGGTCACTCTTTTTTTATTTGGGTAAAAAGAGGTTCGCACAGGGCTAGGTCACATAAACCTGTGCTATGGAGAAAAACCCATTGTAAAAATTTACATTTCTTTCAACTCTACTTGTCCGTTCTCATGTTCGCATATTAATACAAAATTTCTCTTGTTAAAATCTGTCAAGTTCTCATTATTTAATACGCTTTTAAATTTATCACATAGTAATAAATCGAAATAAGAGTCACCCTCACTGTCGGGATCGTCGAGATTTAGTAACACTCTGCCTGTACCATAAATTATTGCGCTTTCAACGGTCAGATATGAACCGAGAGGTACTGATTCTAGAGGCAACACCTCACGTGCCAAAGCGTTGAATGCGTCCACGCAGAACCGTCTCATCTTTCCTAATGATTCAAGTTTCTCAATTTCACTCCTTTTATGCATTCTCCCCACCGCTGTTTGCGCAAGCGCAGTTTGTAGCTTCTTCCTCAATTTGTAATAATTTTTTAACGCAAAGCCTATGCGGCCTGTACCAGGATAAATAATGGTTAATATCGCTCAAATTTACAGTGTTTAAAAAAATTTGTTTCAACTGTCTCGCAAGTCCAATGTTTTCACGAGTAGAATTTCTAATGGCATCCTCACACAAATCAAACCACTGCAGATATTCTCGTAATTTGTTCTCTAATTCTTTATCCGCACACATCCACTTCTGAGGATCCATTATCTACAACTAATTATTTATACAGTGGGATTAATACCGAAAAATTGATAGGTCTTCTACCAACTCCCACGCTACAAATTCTCACTTTGTGTGATTCCAACTCATAACCACAGTAAACGCATACGACCTTTTTTCCATCATAGTAAAATCCTTGTCTCGCATAATTTCTTTTGCTTGTTCTACTATAAAAAGCACAATTCCTCATACTTTTCATTCGATTATTTTCACAAGTATAATCCCCCTCCTCTCCTATCTTTGGAAGCGTGTTAGATGTTAATAGTTGCAAATAATGTTGTGCACTTATTAGAGCGCACCTCCCACCTTCTACATTTTTGTGTATGTTACAAACCTCAAAACACCACGTATCTTTAAACTTTGTGAAATTAGGTTTCGCGTAATATTCCGGTATGCAACGTACATCATTATGATACTTTTTCAAAAATGCCGCTTTTTCTGTTCCCTTTGTAAAAATGCAATCATACGCGCCGAGATATCCTCTTATCAATGAATCTGTAAACTCCGTCTCCCCCTCATCCCATAATATTTTATGATAATGTTGTTCTAACCAGGTAGCCTCGCGAAACATTTTCCAGCTCAAAGTAGATTTCGGAAAAGGCGGTTTAAAGTGTAGTACTACATAATTACCAGCCCGATCAACCAGCGCGAATTCTTTTAAAATTATTTGATTATTATCTCCCTTAAACCAGTGTAGATCCGCAACGGCAAAATTCTTCTTCTTCTTTTCTTCCATGTCACACTGTATTCCCACTGTACGTGTTTTTCCGTCTTCACTAACCTCAAAATCTCCAATCGCCTCTTGAAACAGCGAAGAAGTGCACATGTTGCTCTCTCACACACGCCCACACGAATGATAAATTATTTTTTACATTTCACCTTTTAAACATCCCCCTACCGGCAATTTATTGTACTTCTCTAACTAATGAGGTTAAAGGTGTGTATTCCATTATTGAATCGCTTATAAGAATACAATATGCCGAAGTCGAGTTTGGTAGTTCTTTACTAAATTCCATATCTAATCTTATATCTGTGGATGTTTTCAAATGGTCAGATTGGTGTGAACAGTCAATCACAATTATTGGTGATTTTTCGCAAAACGCTTTAAAATCAATAGCGTTCCCATGTTCTGCATTTATAGTGCGATTATAGTAACTCGGCGCGAAATCTAGATACATTCGGTACATTATCTGCTTATTCCCCAACAAATTATCATAGGGATAATATTGACTGTTTAGAAATAATTTAACGTTATACAACTCGCACGAATCAAAATCAGACATTGATTTATTAATAGCATTTTTCCGAGCCGTTTGAAAGGCTAAAATTACATAGCGTGGAACATCTAAATGCGATGATGTTTTTATTGCCCACGAATGAATTCTCGATGTCGCCATGTTTGGAAATTCGTGAATCTCCCATCTTCTAAACGCAAGTTTTAAAGGACGATCAGAATCGAGTAATTTCAAAAATTTCAACCTTACGTGATCTTCCAAATGGATGTACGGAATTTTCCACTGTAGTTTATCAATTGTTAAAGAAACATTTGTTCCTGTAGCCGATTCAACGCAGTTTAGATCCGACGCACTTCTCAATAATACAAGCTCTTGTTTCAAGTTTAAAATTATTCGTTGAAAATCTTCGAAAAATGGTAACAAAAGTTTCAGCGGTACGCAAAAAATGAATTTATTATCCGTCAACTTATATCCATCTCTATCAAATCCTGCCAATTGGTATGTATTTGTATCGAAAACATTTTTCAAAAGCAATCCTTTAATTGTAGACGTAATTCCGACAAGTCTCGATTTCGCTACTTGCTGTCCCGCCAATTCATAACGTATCTCATCAAACAGATGGCCTACCACGTTGCTGACAAGTTTATATTCGGCATGCACTGGCGGATCCTCGGGTTTCGCACCAGGCTTTGTACATTTAACACTCCCCTCAATAAATAGAAAGGATTTACAAGGCAGTGTGTATATATCCTGCTGATTTACAGGAAGCCTTACTTCATCCGAATTACCTAGTTTCTGTCCAGAATATGTTGTGTGCGTGTGAAATTCGTACTTAGTAATATCAGAGTAAAATTGAATTTGACTATCGACATCTAGAATTTCACTTATTGCGGCTCCCGACATTTTTCCAATTAACTATAAATCCCAATTTTTCTAGTATTCTCGCGTTTTTAGCTGTTAATCTGTTTTTCGGCGTTAACATAGGTGTTAACGCTACTGAGCTTAAACTCCTACTGACGCTTTCTCTGTTCTCATCTCGACGCTTAGGTACGGCATTGAATACAATAAAACCCATCTTCTAACTTTTCTCACGAATATGTAACCTCACAGTTATACTATCCCCTCGAAAATCGATAAGTGATCCGTCTTGATCGGTTACCGTCACATTAATAAACTGAATTCTGCGCGTATTGAGAGGTACATATATAATTTCTGCGGGCGTTTCATTAATCAAATAACCGGGCGGTACCCTTGGCAGAAATTCGTAAATAATATGCTTTTCATCTCCGTTAGCGAAGCTTCCACATGCTAAATTACACGACACCACGATTGTATTAATATGGCTGATCGAGACTAAATGATTTGAATAATGCCATGTATTTGCTTCGAGTAGAAGTTTATCAAACCCGAGTGTCTTACCAATTGAATCGTCAAAAGTTAAATCTACCGGTTTATCGGAATAAATTCCAACTTTCATAGTGTTATTATTCGGTTGTATAACAAGACTCTCATCGCTCAAGTTCAATTTCAACTTTATAGCGCTTATTATATTATCAATTTCGTACGATCCTGTATCAAGATTCACCAGTTTATCTCCATATTTAAAACTGGAATTTTTCCCCCTTATTATATTCGGTATACTATTAAACGTCCACAAGTTAACCAATCCAATTTCCCATTCGCGATTTTTATCCAATTCCAGAGCGTGGTTTAAATTCTCATATAGATTACTTGTTTTTGAGGTTAGTGTAATAACAGCCATCACTCACTCAGCTAATGCTTTCAACACAAGCGTAAAATTACAACTGGTTAGCAAGAAACAAAATCACTAGGTGCCCACAAATGTCTGTGTTTACCCGCTGCAATTGGTTGGTATTATAGAATATTTTTACATTATTTTCTTTTTCCCAATATTTTGCCAATTCGCGTGACGGTTGCAAGTCACCGATCGGATCAAAATAATACACATTTTTTCCTCATTTAATATATGCAGTCCAATGTGTTCCCATTCCAATCTGTTTGTCTAAATTAACAATTGCGAGCTCATTATTTCGAATTTTACTCGGAAGTGTATCAATCATATATATGCCCCTTAGTGGAATATCTAATAATTTGCACCATTTTATCAGGTCATAGTTTGACAGCGGGCCGTTCATCTTTGCGTTTTTCTCTGTCTTTTCCTCTGCTTTTTTCCTCCTTGCTTCTTTTTAACCTTAGGAAATAGTGTTACACCGTATTGGGTGGGAGGTACTAGTATTCTTCCGCCTGTTGGATATGGTTTCAGATAAAAACCGCGACCAGCAATATGATTTTTTAACCTATTGATCGCCTTTTGCCTAATACTATCACTATGTGTTTTTCTAACTCCCCTCGTTTTTCGTTTTCTCAAACCGCCACCAAATGTGGATTTCGCTTTCATAATGTTTGTAACAAGATAAGAATATGCCCTCTCAGATAACCCCGTTTTTGGGTCCTTGAAAATTTCCCAAGCTCCATCTGCCAAGTGCCTGTCAGCCTCCGCCCGCGTCTTGTTATCAGACGCTCGGGAGTAAACTATGTCGTGCGTCTTACATAAATCATCAAGACGGTTTATAGGTTTGTCTCCACGTGCTAACCTTGACCTTAACCTTGTACCAGGTCCGCAATACGAATAATTAGGTAGATGAGCCTCGAAATTGAGGTTATCCACCCCCTTATTTATCACTGTACCCAATACATTGCCAATTTTTGATAAAATACCTCTTCCGCGCTTACGAACAGAGCATCGCTTTTTCTTAACAGTGTTCATCCTTTAAAGGTTAAACATAAACTGAACTGTAATTACTACTACTACTACTACATAATTGATTAGTTTTCTTCAAAAGAAAATTCGATTTTTCATTAAAAGTCTCGGCACAATTTGCAAGAACGCTATAGTATTTGTAGAAATTACAAACTGTTTCTAGCTCATCAACCATAAATTTATACCAATGTATCAACCCAATTTCAAAGGAAATTGGTGTTTTATAATACGAATTAACGCAAGATTTAATATTGAATAAAGTATGATTTCTCAGTGAAGTTGACGATCCAAAGGAATTGAAAAGAAATTGCGTATCATTTCGTTTCTCATGCAGATTGCACGATTTATCTTTATTTAAAAGTAGTACGGTGTTTAGACAGCATAATAGAAATATAAATAGTACTATCGTTTTCCACACGTGCCGCATCACCAAAGCACATTCCATGTTGACAGATACAAACATACTGATAAAAATAGAACACCGTGTTGAGGGGGAGAAGCGAGCGCGTGCCAGCGAGAGCTTCCTGCGAGCTTCCTTCTTTTAGGTGCTCACCTACTCCAAAAAGGAATGCTCATCGCATCCCGCAATCCTTTTTTAGCTAGCCGCGCACACCGCTAAAAGATCATTCGCGTTTTGAACGTCATAGTTATCGGATCGAAAAAAGTGCGATCATCTTTATCAGTTTGAAAGTGTCACAACAGTTTGAACTTTAGCTATCCGCGCACAGCGATAAAAGAGCATTTGCGTTTTTGAACGGCACAACAAGAAGAGTGATCATTTTGAAAGCATCACAACAGTTTGAAACAAAGGTGAGCAATAATAATTCAAATCTTTATTTACATTAATCAATTATAACAAACTCGAAATAAAGCCACAAAATAATCAAACTCATAAAAATTATCTTCAACCCAATCACACATTTTTACAAGTTTTTGGGTAAATACTGTTAGTGCAAAAAATCTTGCATATTAAATTGGAGCAATTGTAATAGAAATAGTAATTGTTCAATAATATTTACAATAAATCTTCTCACACCTGATTAATGCAGACGATACCTCCATAATCTGATAATAAGTGTGCATAATCCAAATTTTTAAACATCAATCTGATCCATTTTTCCCTATTTTGTATGTTTCAGTTCCAACTAGAGGTGTTTCAAGTCTACAAGAAAGTGCAAGTGATTCCTCGGCTTCCTCGTTGTGCAGGTTTGTTTACTTTTTTAATTAATTCTCTTCCTTCTTCTCCTCCTTCTCCTTCTCCTCCTCCTTCTCCTCCTCCTTCTCCTTCTCCTTCTCCTTCTCCTTCTCCTTCTCCTTCTCCTCCTTCTCCTTCTCCTTCTCCTTCTCCTCCTCCTTCTCCTTCTCCTTCTCCTTCTTCTCCTTTTCCTTCTCCTTCTCCTTCTCCTTCTCCTTCTCCTCCTCCTTCTCCTCCTTCCCCTTTAAGACTGTTCTTATTATATATACAAAACGATGCATGACACAGTTTTTTCGAATCTGCAATAATTACTTTACAATATACACATTGCAAATAACCCGTTTTATGTAGAAAAAATCCATTACTCGCGAAATATTCAGCATTTCTTTTAAAAACCAATATCCTCTTATTAAATGAGTTTGACCAGTGAGGCTTTGATCTTTGATAAAATGTCTTTATTCGCTGGTCGTAATCCCGAAGATTATTAAAATTTTCATTCTCGATAGAAATATTATGCATTCTCCTCCATCCACAATTCGGACTATGTTTTTCATGTTCTTTTTCGGGATCGTCTGTTATTAGCCATTTTTCCAAACCAACTAAACAAAACACGCACTGCACTGAGTCTGGTGGCGTCTTGAATACAAATCCCAGTTTAGCTAAATGTTTAGGCGATAAAAGGGGAGATTCGAATTTTTTCCATCTCTCATCAAAACTTAATAACCTCAATCTTTCGTACATTAAAACGTGTGATTGATCCATAGTGTGCCGATCAACTTCTAATCCACTACTAACTTGTTTGTTTTAGATCAGTTGTACCAGCGGAGTGTAAGAGAGCACACATCTGAGTGAGAGGATACATCTGAGAGAGAGCGCACATCTGAGAGAGAGCACACATCTGAGAGAGAGAGCACACATCTGAGAGAGAGAGAGTTCATCATTTGCCATCACCCTTTTACAATGTAAGTAGCGATTATTGACTGTGCATTATTTCGAATTATTTTTCTCGGTAGAAACTATTATTCTGCAGAAATCACACTGCATGCGAGTATCTCCATTCAACTAATTCTGCTGTCGATTGTTGTACATTGGAGGAGTAAACTTACGTTCAGTATTCCTACTTAGTTTTACCAACACACTTGAGTGTTTGAAATAATTTACAATTTTTCCCACACCGAAATCTTCTAGACGAATTACACAAAAATTTATCAATTTTGTTGTTACACATATTAAATGTATGATAGACGCCATTACACGATTCGTGATGGTTATCTGCAATATGTAATTGCATTATTCGATAAAAACAAGTATCTGAATTACATTCTCCAATAAATTGGTGTAATGGTTCATTGAGTGCAGGATTTATACACATGCAATAGTGTCCATATTCTCTTCCATAACACTCATAACGGTGGAAGCGTAATTTATGTATTAATTGTTTTTCGAACGAGGATTTATTTTTAATAAACTTTTCTTCTTCTTCCTCGTCTACCGCCACGTTTATATCCATAGATATAATCTGTTTCACACTCATAATCTTTTTTAACCTTTCAGTTGGAGAACACAGTGGAATCGCTTCCTTTGAAAGTCAATCATTCGTAATTTAGAATAGTCCGTGGTGATCAACTTCTAATCTGCTACTAACTTGTTTTGTTTTAGAGAGCAGAACGATTTCACAATGGCTCATACGACGGAGAAGATTCGAGGTTTGAACGGCAGCGCAGCTAGATACAGATTCACGTATCTGGAGGAGGAACGTGACATCAAATCTACGCTGGAATCAAGCAGGGAGGAGGCGCTGCAGCTTATCGTCGACGAGTCGCACCGGTTCAACGGGAATGTGAAGTGCTTTATTGTTTTAAACGTTCTCATGCATAAAATAGTGTTGTTGGGTGAAGAGAACGAACAAGTATCAGCTATCGTGAACTTCCATAGCTATTCTGCACAAATTGAGCAGTGTGCTTCAAATTCTATCGATTTAAACAATTTTTTTACAAATGCTATTGTAAAAATTTTATCTTCTTTTGACAAGTTTGTGAGGTTTGGGAGTGGGTGGGTTATAAAAAAGATCCAATCGTTGGATCTCAACATAATTAGGCATACCGCGATTCGTGGTTCCTCATCCACATATGTAGAAACCCCCGATTTTATTAAGAAGAAGAAATGCGTAATTAACGTGAAAAACCCCAATGATGAAAAATGCCTTTTGTGGTCAATTTTATCTTTTTTTCATCATCGTCGAGGTACACATATGAGTGTTGAATATTTGAGCAAGTTTGCTCACACAGTCAACACAAACGGGGTCAACTTTCCTTCCAGTTTGCAGGACATTAAGAAATTTGAAGCTTTAAATCCTGATATATCCATAAATGTAATTGCATATGATAAAAACGTATTTTTCCCGTACAAGTGTAGCGCTTACAGAAACCGTACTCATCAAATTAATCTTTTGTTGCTAACAAGCGAAACTTATCCGCGAAAATCTCATTTTTGCCTCATCAACACCGCAAACGGGAAAAACGGGTTGTCTCGGCTCTTGAGTCATCTTACAAAAAGAGGGCATCAAGTAGATGTTTGTGAATTTTGCTTTCATCGCTTCACAACAAATAAATCGTTGAACGTGGATGGAAAACTAAATTTGGAGAAGCACAAAGAGCACTGTTCAAAATTCAGCCCGCAGAGAACAGTGCTTCCCAAAGAAGGGGAAACTCTCAAATTTACAAATTATACTGCAACATTGAAAACAAAATACACAATTTATGCCGATTTTGAATCGTTTATTGTACCGATAAAGAGTGGGGAAGAAGAAGAAGAAGAAGAACCGCACATCACAAGTAGCTTTACAAAAAAGACAACCCGTCACATTCCCTGTGGATATTGTTTTGTAGTGGTGAACATAGAGGGGGAAATTTGCCACGGGCCGATCATCTATCGGTCGCGAGATATGGAGGAGAAGATCATTGAGAAATTTCTAGATGAAATTACAAGTGTGGGAGAACTGCTCTATCGGGATATGAAGAGTGAAATCCCAATGTTTGAATTGAGTGAAGAGCAACAAAGTGATTTTAATAGTGCAGAAAAATGCGGTCTATGTGGAAAAATATTCGCGAAAAATGACATCAAGTGTAGGCATCACTCGCACGAAACAGGTTCATATATTTGTGCAGCTCATCAAGCCTGTAATTTAAATGGGAAATCACCTGATTTCATACCCTGTTTTATGCACAACTTTGGGGGGTATGATTGCCATCATATTGTGCAGGCATTAGGCAAGTGTAAAAAAACAATACGCTGCATTGCTCCTTCAGCAGAGAAGTTTTTCTCAATCACGGTGGGAAAAATCAAGTTTTTGGATAGCCTAAAATTCATGAACGCTTCGTTGGACAGTTTGGTGAAAAATTTGTCAGAAGGACAACAGACAGAGTCAAAATTCAAATCTATGTTTGCAGTGTTTAAAAGCGTTGAACAACGACAACTGCTTATTAAAAAAGGAGTATACCCCTACACATATATTGACTCTCCACAGAAATTTGAAGAAACCTCCCTTCCCCCAATCGAAAATTTTTACAATGATTTGTCGGATTCGCCTTTAGAAGAAAGGGAGTACGCTCATGCACAGAATGTTTGGCAAACATTCAAGATAAAGAATTTGGGAGATTATCATAATTTGTATCTGCTTTGTGATACACTCCTTTTGTGTGACGTTTTTGAGGATATGAGGTCATCAATGTTTGAGAAATATGGTTTGGATGTGACTCATTTTTTAAGTCTTGCGCATTATTCGTGGAATTGCATGCTGCATTTCACAAAAGTTGAACTCGGCTTGATAGCAGATATAGATATCTACTTGATGGTCGAGCAAAATGTGAGAGGCGGTTTAGCTGTAATACCCCATCGGTATGCTGAGGCTAACAACCCTTATATGGGAGCAGATTTTGATGCAACCAAACCGACAAGCTATATACTCTATCTCGATGCGAATAATTTATATGGGTACGCAATGTGCGAACCTCTGCCTGATGGAAATTTTCAATTTCTATCTGAGGATGAAATCAGTCAAGTTGACTTTTTCAACTTGGCTGATGATTCAGAGTATGGGTACATTCTCGAGTGTGATCTCCAATATCCCAAAACGTTACACGACAGGCACAATCATTTTCCGCTAGCGCCGACAAAAGAAGAAGCACCTCACCATCTATTGTCTGACTACCAGAAACATGAGGGACAGAAATCGTCGACAAAACTATTGGCTACACTGTACGATAGGGAAAAATACGTTTTACATTATAGGAACTTGAAACAGTATGTACAACTAGGAATGTGTCTTAAACGCATTCATCGTGTCGTAAGGTTCACGCAATCTCGCTGGCTTAAGCCCTACATCGATTTTAACACAGAGTGTAGGAGAAATGCTAGAAATACATTTGAAATTCAAAATTTTAAGGCGATGAGTAACCTTATTTTTGGAAAATCTTTACAATCCGACCGCACCCACTGTCAGGTAGAGCTTGTCACCGATGAAAGGAGATTGGATAAATTAATATCGAAACCTCTGTGCAAGCGATGGCATATTTACAATGAAAATGTAATCGGAGTGTTTCTAAGAAAACCTGAAATCTCGCTGAAAAAACCAATTTTTGCCGGCTTCACTATTTTAGATTTGAGCAAACACCTCATGTTTGACTTTCATTACAACAAGATTTTGAAAATGTACCCTGTTGAATGTGTGAAGCTGCTTATGAGTGATACAGATTCTGTTTTGTACAGTATAAGAACAGAGGACGTCTATTCCGACATTAAGAATAACCTAGATTGGTTTGACACAAGTGATTATCCTCCGTCACACATGTGTTACTCTTTAAAAAATAAGAAGGTTGTTGGGAAATTTAAGGACGAAGCAAATTCAAAGATCATAACACAGTTTGTCGGTTTGCGTCCCAAGCTGTATTCCTTCAAATATATGGACGATGCAGCTGTTATTACAAAGAACACGGCGAAAGGTGTGAAAAGGAATGTTAAGGATAGGTGCTTATCATTTGATCTATACAAGAAGTGTTTATTTGAAAGAAGCACACATTACGAAAGGTTCAACATGATAAGAAGTTATTCGCACAAGATTTATCAAATAGAATGTGCAAAAACGGCGCTCTCATGCTATGATGATAAAAGATACATCATGCCCAATTCGGTTGACACCTTGGCATGGGGTCATTACAGAATAGGTGAGGAGGGGGAGGAGGAGGAGAAGGAGGAGGAGAAGGAGGTGGTGAGAGGGGTGAAGAAGTAAGTAGAACCTTCCTCTCCAAGTGCGCAGCAGTGAGTGAGTAGTGGAGAAGGAAGGATGCGTGTTGTTTCACAAAAAGAGGGTGGCTAAAAATAGATTACCTACGCGTCGCGTGCCTAGCCAGTTGAGATACAATCGCGCGTGTGTGATGTCGACAAAAATGAATGAACTTAGACATAGATTAGCACAAGAATTGCATTCTGTGCCAAGAGTACATTTTAATAGGAGAAAATATGAGATTAAAAGTGAGGTGGATCTGCTTCAGGCAGATTTAATTGATATGAGCTTGCTGGCGAGAGATAATTCAAATTTTACTTTTATTTTAGCTGTAATTAACTGTTTTTCTAAATATGCTTATTGTGTGCCAATAAAATCCAAAAGTGCCGGCTCTGTGTATGCTGCACTTGAACCAATTATTCGTAAAAATAAAAATGTTAAATTTTTTCAGACAGACCAAGGTACCGAATTTTTTAATACAAAAGTAAAAGCATTATTGGATAGGTATAATATTAAACATTACCATGTTTTTAGTGAGAAAAAAGCTGCAATAGTCGAACGTTTTATTAGAACTATTAAATCAAAAATCTATAAATATTTAACGCAGCACGGAACAAAACGATGGGTGGGAGCATTACCAACAATGGTTAAAGAGTATAATAATGCTTTCCACAGAACAATTCAAATGCGGCCATCTGATGTTCGCAAAAAACATCGAAATCATATAATAGCATCGCTTAATAAGGCGGCCAATGAGAACTTGCGTTTGAAATCTAAACGAATAAAACCGAAATTTAAATTGGGCGATGTTGTACGCATTAGTAAGTACAGACAGGTTTTCGACAAATCGTATAATATTAATTGGAGTGGGGAATTATTTATAATTCATTCAGTCTATCCGACTAAGCCACCTACTTACATCTTGCGTGATTTGAAAGGGGAAATAATTTCTGGCCGTTTCTACGAAGAAGAAATGAAAAAAACAAAGCTGGATGAGGAGGAGCAGAAAGTTTATTTAGTAGAGAAAATTATAAGGAAAAATAAAGATAAAATAATGGTTAAATGGTTAGGTTTCAGCGAACCTACATGGATCGAGAGAAAGAATTTACTAGGTTAAGAACTGTATTGTAAATACTATGTATTATATTGTAAATACTATGTATTATATTGTAAATAAGCGAAAAATATTATCAATAAATTGATATAATATGTTGAAGCATGTGTTTTATTCAGTTATCCATTGACTATCATAGTGATACAATGGTAAAGGATACGACCATACCCATCATCAATTTTGATGAGGTTATTACAGGTAAACCGAACATTGGCAAGAGTAAAAATGGTAGTTTATTACCGCATAATGCACGCATTATCCTGATTGGAAGATCCAACAGTGGTAAGACAAATACGTTATTGAATTTGATTTTCAATAAAAACGGATTGAAATTTAAACATTTATACTTATTTAGTAATTCTTTGTACCAGGATAAATATGAATTTTTGAAAAAGGTGTTTTCAAAGATAAAATGTGTTACTTTTCATTTATCAGACAATACTGATATGATAAAGCATCCCAACAAAGTTGAGAGAAACTCTCTTGTCATTTTTGATGATTTACAATTAAGCAATGTACCTCAAATTCGTAATTACTTTACAATGGGTAGACATCGCGAAATTGACACAGCCTACTTGGTACAAAGTTACGGATCTATTAAAAAACATCACATCCGAGATAACGCAAACATGCTAATTATTTTTAAACTTGATCAATTAAATTTGAAATTAATTTATAGGGATTTTGTAGGGGAAGATATGAGTTTCAGTGAGTTTAGAAAACTATGTTGGGAGGTGTGGTCAAAAGGTGCTCACAAATTTGTTTCTATTTTTACTGAATGTAAGGCTGAAAATGGAAGATACAGAGAGCAATTGGATAAATTCATAAAGATTCCTTTGCAATGAGGTAACTTCGGTGTTTGCACGTTTTTTGTTCATTCAACGTCGCGGCATTAATGGAGAAAGTTAATATGCGTAAGAAACGCGGTCGTGCTGCTCCTACCGCAGCATCATCTGTTGGGGAGAGAAGCAGTTTAATAGATAGAATAAAAAAATTGAGAAAAACTATTATTGAAAAACACAGAAATTTATTGGGTTTTCAAACACAGAGTGAGGAATTTAATCGTAAAAGGTTGGAACCAATAATTACTCCATTAATTGAACTCAAAAAGAGCACAATCTCTGCCAATGAAACAGTAAAGCGCGAAAAAGAACACAAGGTTGAACCGCTGGTAAGGGAGAAGGAGAAGGAGGAGGAGGAGGAGGTGGAGGAGAAGGAGGATGGGGAGGAAGATGTAAATATTTCTGCTAATGATAAATCTGCTTTCTTTGATTCGACTTTGAATATTACTAACCGTCGCACTCGAATAGAAGAAATTTTAGACAACTATTTAGGTGTGTTTCATAACGAGAAATTAGATAATTCTATTCCTTACGGTATACGTTTTGATCATAAACAAAATTTATATTTTATCGGCGATGAGCCCGTAAGTTTTGATGATGTTTTTATAACTGTCGGCGAACAAAGGTTTAGAATGACTCATGGTTTGTTGGAGCTATTGTTTAACAGTAGACCAAATTCAAATCTCTACAATAACAAAGATTTGGCGAAATATAAAAAAATATTATCACTGACATCTGTACATATTAATAACCAGGGTTACGTAATTCGCAATTCTGGTAAAAAATCTCAAATTATACAGAAACTTTTTCCACCCAAAAAACGTTCAAAGTATGGGAAAGGATTATTGAATTTTGTTAGAAATAAATCACGTGATAGAAACTACATATTCTGGGATGATGTTAACGAACTAGTCGAACGGTTATTTATTTTAATGGGTTCAAAAAATGCAGGAAATTCAGCTCACGATATTGAAATCGATTCGATATTACAAGAACTGCGAGAAGCTAGCTTTATACAGTAAAAAAGCGTGGACAGGCCGTGTTGGCAGGAAGCTGTTCGGTAGAGCGAAAGAGGAGAGAAAGAAATATGAGAGAGATGAGGCTGGGTGAAACCGGCTGTTGCGAAAGAGGAGGTTAGAAGGAATGCGGTGATGGCGCCTCCTCACCCCTCTGCGAAACATCGTGTAAAGTGAGAATAGCCGACTAAAGACATGAGCTGGGGTGGTGACGTCAGTGCTGCCAGCGCGAGTCATCTTGACAAGCAACACAAATCGGAACCTCTCCGCTAAAGCGGGTGTACCGAGGTGTTGATAATTAATTTCGACATTCGAACAATGAACACCGATCGATTCGGTAGGATGCATACAGTGCATGCGAAGCAATTAGAGGAGTTAAAAAAATTAGTAGCGAATTTTGACAAGTTGAAATTTGAATTGAGTGAGTTGAAGAAAGCTGTTTTAACTAGAACAGAATTTAACAATGAAAGAAGCCAACTTGTGTCGTTTGAAAATCTCAATAGTGGATTAAGTATAATTAACAATGTGTTGGAAAAACGCATGCATGATTTAGAACAGGTTGTTTTAACTAGGAGAGAATTTGAGCAGGAGAAGGCTAGTGTGCTGGTGAGTAGACATACCCTCAATAATGAGATGAAAATTATTAGCAAAGAGGCAAAGGCAGAAAGAGATAAACTACTCACTCGAGATGAATTCAATAGGGAAAATTTACTCACTAAAAAAGAGTTTATAATTGAAAAAGCAGGATTCATCTCATATGAACAACTTAACACAGCTGTAAAAATATCACAGGACCTATTAATGGATTATGTGCATAATAATCGAGATTTCAAGAGGCATTTAAATGATCTGATGTATAGATATGCCTATTATTTGATAGAAAAATGTGTAATGGCTGCCAGAACGTTTGATTATAAAGAGTTGGAGGGACGAGGACTATTGCCAGAACATACTGTCAGCGAATTTCTTCGGCTTATTGGGATGGATGAGCCGACGATAAAATATGATAGTAGTTTGTTTTTACCTCCTCAACAAGAACGCCTATTACAACGCTATCAATCTAGGAATCGGGGAGTGTAGAAGCATTCTATTTCTGTGTACAGTCCCCCAGCTGCTAGGCACGCGTTGCGACTGTTAAATTCTAAGGTTAATGACCTGAGAGCACGTCTCTCTCACACACACACACACACACACATAAAACATGTGCACGTGCTCTGCTTTTAAACGTTATGAAATAGTTTTTCACAGCAGGAGGCGGAAGTATTATTAATAGCTAAATCGGTGGGTGGAGGGTGGGGGGCAGGGGGGTATATTAACACTGCACGTGCGAAAGAGAGGGCTTTGAGAATCACAGCAGGAGGTAGCAGGTGTGCAGCCTCAATTAATAGCTAAATCTGGCGGCGGGGGCTGATGCTATTGCAAATATAGATATAGTAATTGCAAGCAGGTATATATAGATATACAATTGCAAGCATGTATATATAGATATAAAGCTGTATGTTCTATATTTATTGGGAACCTTCTGTGAGAGGTGGGGTCAGGGGGGATAGGTCCTCTCTCATTGGTGCTTGCGGGGGGTCCCCCTTTAATCTATTGGGAATAAAGTGGGGGCACATAGGGAAGGGGGTATGTGACCTTAAAAACAAAATGGCTGACCGCGACAGGGGGGGAAGGGGTGGGCGTTTACAAAATGTCTGACCTGGGGGAGGGGGAAGGGGGGTGGCCACGCCCCCCTGTCTTCTGATTGGCCGCATCAGAATCGGCTAAGTAGCCCTACTAATAATACCAATAATAATAGTATTAATAATAATAATGATGATGATAATAATTATCATAACAATACTTTTTCTATTACCAATAAAATTATTTCTCACTTATCTTTATCCAATAATTATCCTTGGTCATCTATCAGAATGATTACACACTGCCAAACTTGCATGTTCACTCATGTGGAAATTTTATTAATGATACATGCAACTGTTCTTCTATAGAAATGGTAACGTCCTTCAAATACTTGGGTGTATTTTTTGACCATAGAATGAAGTGGACTGCCCACATTAATTATTTAAAGATGAAACTCAGAAAATATATATATGCCTTCAGAAAGATGAGCGAATTGCTTGATGAAAGGGAGATGAAAATGGCTTACTGCGCTTATGTAAAATCTCTCTTGGAGTTTGGTATCGTTGCATGGGGTGGGGCATTCAAGTCCGTGCTTCAACCACTTTTTATAGTCCAGAAATCAATTTTGAAGGCAGCTTTTAAGAAAGGTTCTCGCTGGCCCACCAATGATCTTTTCAGAGAGACCTCAGTTTCGACTGTTAGGCAGCTCTTTATACAGAATATATTGACACATTTGTATAAACATTTCTCCACCACTCTTGATGCAGTTTCACACATACATGATACGCGCTACTCGCAGAACACAGGTGTTACAGCAATACCCTTGCATAGATCCTTCTCAAAAACTAATTCTTTCTACATATCTCATGTATTGTATCGTAATTTAAGTCGTTACTTCCCACAACACAATTTTTTCCATTCCAACACCAAATCCATTTTAAAGTTGAAGTTGAAAAGGTTTTTATTATCTATAGGAATAGAAAGTTCAGAAAGTATTATAACCACAAATTACAGAAGCCCCCATTGAAAAAGAAAAGCTAGTTTCCTACATTTTCATTCATTTTCTGCGCCTAAGTAAAATCTCTATCTTTATTTTCATAATAGATTCTATACTCCATAGTCTCATTTAAACTTCCTTCATGCATTTTTTCTCCTTCCATTTTCCATTTTTTCTTCTTCTTTATACTTCTTACTAATAAATAACATATCATAGCAACTCTGGTCTGCGCACAGGCTTTAGCCCATGCAGACCAATTTCCTATCTTTCATCTCAAGTACCATACATGATAAATTCCTTCTTTCTTCTCTCATAATCACTTTCTTCTAGCATAATTCACGAATGTGAAAGACATTTTTTTTCAAAAGCAAAAGTATTATTTTTTATTTAGAATATTTGTTTTATTTATATATATTTTGTTGCCATAAATACTGATCTCCTTTCGGATTTATTATTTTGTATGTACTTGAAGTTTTATTGATTTGTATATTGAATTGTTTGAAATAAAAATTGTTTGTCTGTCTGTCTGTCTGTCTGTCTGTCTGTCTGTCTGTCTGTCAGTTTATAGACGACGCCGGTTACACAAGAGAAAATGGTGGATTCAGGTTACTCAGGCTTGTTCCGTTGCATTGCAAATTAAGAAAGTATTCAGACAAGTTTTTTGAATTTTATTGCATGTCTCAAAACTACTTGTTACAAAT